>JAODAL010036580.1:0-41487 GCA_025379985.1 Phyllomedusa bahiana | reverse complement strand
GCCCGTTTGACCTCGGAGGCACAGCCCGCATGGTGTGCGCCGGGAGTGACAGAGGACGGGCCCCCCTGGGATGGAGAAGAGAAGGGGAAGAAGAGGAGCACGCGACTGGAAAAGTAGAAAGGTGAGTTTTTATTTAAATGTTATATTTTTATTTTTATGGTGGGGGGAGAGTGCTAGCTAATACGGCTGGTGGGGTAGTGCAGGTATATAGGCTGGTGGGGTAGTGTGGTATATACTGGTGGTGGGGATAGTGTGGCTTATACGGTGGTGGGAGAGGGGCTATTACAGGCAGTGGGGATAGTACTGGCTATTACGGGCGGGGGGGGATGGCTGGATTGCAGGCGGGTGGGGAGAGTGGGTTAAAATGGTGGGGGGGAAGCTTGTATTTACGGGCGATGGGGAGTGTTGGCTATCTAAAACTGGCAGGGGGAGTGCTATCTATATCTGGAGGGGGAGGCTATCTTAAATGGCATGGGGAAAGTGGGTGGTATATATGGCTGGCTATTTTACTGCCTGGGGGGAGTGTGGTGGTATTATGCTGTGGGGATGTGGTGGCTATATATCCTGTGGGGTGTGGCTGGTATATTTTCCTGGGGGGGGGCTGGCTGGCTAATATACCCCCCGTGGGGAGTGCTGGTGGTTTTACCCCCTTTGGGGGGAGTGTGGTGGCCATTACGGGCTGGGGGAGTGCTGGGGTATTTACTGGCTGTGGGGAGGGTTGACGGGCTAATATGGTGTGTGGAGTGTGGTATTAAATACTGGTGGGGGAGCTATTGTATGCTGTTTGAGGGGTGCTATCTTATCTGACGGGGGGGAGCTATTTTTATCTGCTTGAGGGGGAGCTAAAACTCCCTGGGGGGGACTATTTCGCCCTGAGAGCCCTATCTAGTCTGTGGGAGCTATTACTGCTAAATGGGCTATTATGTTTGGGGAGTGTATACTGTTTGTGGAAGCTATATACTCCCTGAAAGGGGGGAATCTACTCCCTGTGGGAGTGTATACTCCCCGTGGGGCCATATCTATATCCTATCTCCCTGAGGGGACCTATATTTTTTAACCCTGTTGCTGGGGGAGACATATATCTATATCCCTCCCTAATTGAGGGGCCCCTTTTAATTGAAAATTTTGGAGTTATGGAAAAGTGGGGATTCAAAGATATTTGGTCTAAATCTGCGGGATGAGAGTTGGTCCGGAGATGTCAGCGAAAAGATGGGGATAAGAATGGGGAATCGAAGCCCTATTGGAGTAACGCCCACTGTGAGTCAAATGTGCCTAAAACGTCATTTCTTTAGTGTGCAAAGTGTAAGGGTTTTATTCAGAAGGTGGGGAGGGTATTATTCAGTCACTATGTGGAGTGGTGTTGTGGTATTTTTCAGTTGTGAGCCCTGTGTACACTCTATTCCAAATTGGTCAATGTTAGTGGAAATTTGCAGGGGTTTGGCTAAGTGGCGTACATCCCTGTTTTAAATTTGTTGTGCGGCCTCGCTTCCCAACATCACCCCCCTGCCCGTGGGGCCCGGCGGTTGGCGGATTTTGCGTAATAAGGTATTTTTCGGTCGCAGTTTCGGCACTCGGTGTCAAAAAGGTTCGCCATCACTGACATATACATTAGGGGAGAGAGCATTAAGGGCGACATGTATGAACGGGGCTGCGCCAGATATCTGGCGTCTTTTCAGCCCAATATCACATGCAGCCCCGTTCATACATTTTCAAATCTCCCGCACGCCACTCCATAGCTCCTGCGGCACTTTGTAATGTGCCTGATCTTGGGGCGGGGCACACTAGAACCGTAGCTATGCCGTTTCTGGGCGCATTACAGCTGGAACAGGTATACCACTTTCAAAGTGCTATACCTGATCCGAATTGTCGCCCGAGCACTAGAATGCGCTTGATTTATGACCCACTGTAGAACCGGTTCATAATCAGGCACATGCTAGACTATTATTAGGCGCATGAAATTTTTCGGTTAACGCCAAATTTCATGCATGTCGCTCTATGCGTGTATTACCCTAACATATATGTTAAAATAAAAAATCTGCTTATCTTTAACTAAAGATCAACATGATAGCACAACAGATTAAACTGGATGGACGTTTGTCTTTTTTCAGCTTTACATACTATGTAACAATGTAATGGGTGCCGTACATTATATTCTCTGTGATTGACGGACCACACAGTCCTTCCACACACACCTGATCAAGACAGGTGTGCAGAATTGTGTTCTCATTACTAAGGGTATGTTTACACAGCTTATTTTGAGGCGTAATTGCGGGCGTATTCGCCGTGTATTGCGCTTAATACGTGGCGAGAACCATAGAGAACTATGGAGAGAACTATAGAGAACTATGGATAACACCTCGTCCCCCCCGCGCGTACAATACGATCGTATTGTACATGTGGGGAGATAAGTGACATGTCAATTATGTCAATTATGTCACGGCCCCCCCGTACTTCGGGAGTATGCGCTGATAAGCGCAACTCCCAAAACACCTGGCGTATTGCAGCGCATACTGTACGCGCCGCAATTACGCTGTATGAACATACCTTAAAGCGGTTGTCTCACTCAATTGATTCTTCTTACTTCAGTCCTGTTTTCTTCGTTTCACTTTGATTCAGGGCGTGTTTACTGGGTTCTACTGTGAAATTCCAGGTCTGTTGCTATAGCAACCAGTGCTGACACCCTTCATGGGAGTTTAAACAGGTCTGTAGCTATAGCGACCTGAGTAGCTGATGCAGCCCATACAAGAGGGGATATCTATGAATAGGTAGGACACTGTTAATGGACGTATATTGCAAAGTGACCTGTTTTTGCAGGATCTTTCACATAAAAAGCAGCAATCCTTGTAGAGAGACAACCCCTTTAACTCTTAACACATGGTTTCCTTCATGAGGGCTGTCAACGTCGAAAGTAGTATGTGGTCATAATAATGTGACAGTATTTATATAATGTATTTATTTTTAAATAGCAAAAAGTAAAAATGCCCCTTTGTCTTAGTCATTTGTCACATAGAATATATACAGTATATATATATATATATATATATATATATATATATATATTATATATTATATATATAATATATACTTATATATATATATATATATAATTATTATACTATATATATATTTTAAAATATATATATATAGTTTACTGTATCTTGCATCTTGTAAGACATTCCCAGGCTTTGCTCAAAAATGTGAAGCCTGTTTAAAAATGATGCAATTTGTATGAGCGGCTTGGGCCTTTATAAACAGATAGAACTTATGTTCCCCCGAAAATGTAATTATTCTCCTCTCTTTGGTTTTTGCCGTTCGGATGGCGCAGATGGGTTATTCACACTCACCCAAAAACGTAAAATGACATTTCTTCTTTATTTACAGCCAAATCTTCAGTTAATCCTACACATATTAGGAGACACAGAGTCCGGAAAAGTTTTGTAAGTGATATGGAAGTTCTCTTCACCTGAGGCAGCGCAGTAATCCTGTGATTTTATTGATCCTGAAGCTGCAGAGTACAAAGAGCCTTTATGAGCTGGAAATGTCAGCTATTGCCTATTATTATACATCAGCACCTCTTAATCCAGTTCTAGAGGCATAATTTGGAGCTTCTGGGTCCCAAAGCAAAATCTGCAACAGGGTGCCCCACCTAAGCCTGTGTCATTTATTATAATGGCATTTACCTATCTGGCAGATGGGCTCTGGTGGCACTTCGGAACAAGGGCAACTTATACATCTACAGCTATGTCCCTGCCCAAATGGCAAGATGTCGGAGGCCCATACTTCTATAGAGACTGTACATATGTCCATATAGCATTGTATTTGCAAGTGGTGTACACACAGAAGTCTATGCTAACTTGTGTTTGTAAAGTGTCGGTGACACACTGAATGCAGGTGTGCGGACTTTGATGGAATAGGTCTGCTGGTGGTGTTGTGCTAGGAGTTGTAGTATGTCCAGTGAATCCTGGAGCAGTGTGAGGTCTTGTTAGGCTTAAAGGGGTTGTCTCATTACACGGATTGCTGCTTTTTATGTTAAAGATCTTGCAAAAACAAGTCACTTTGCATTATATGTCCATTAACAATGTCCTACCTATTCTGAGATATCCCCTCTTGTATGGGGTGCATCAGCTACTCAGGTCGCTATAGCTACAGAACTGTTCAGTCTCTCCTGATAGGCTGCCGCACTGGTTGCTATAGCTACAGACCTGGCTTCTACTGCGCCTAGTGGAAGTCAGTAAACACGCCCCTGAATTCAAAGTGAAACCAAGAAAACAGGATTGAGGTAAGATGAATCAATGTAGTGAGACAACCCCTTTAACTCAGGTTTCAAGCTTATAAATGTTATAGAGTTCACAATCACATTACAGCAATTTATATGAAGGAAACATCACTGTGCACCACAACCTTTTATTTCCCCTCTGTCTACAAACATACTTTTACTGTGAGCAGGATAACTTCCACCTGCTCTGCTCATATTTCACTTATGGTCACCTAGGCTCCAATGGAGCATGGCCCAGCTCTTCCAGTTGTGACAGACCAGGGGCTCCCTGTATCCCTATCTCCACGATCTGGTGACTGACTAGGGACTTTGTCATCCTTCTCTCTTCTCTGTTGTGCTCTCACTCTGTTTCACTCTCTACCTCTTGTCTTTGCCTGCCTCTGTTCCACCGCCGGCTGATGATCAGGCATCTCATTTGCTGCATCACTTCTAACTCTTCATTAGAGCCATTAACATTGATCAGGCAACTCACTCATAGATAGATAGCAGACTATTATATGCATGCAGCCCCTCTCCCTACCAAGGATCCCCTTGAGCCTGATACTGCTGCTAAGAGAGATATTTTCACTTTATTGAGTAGCTGTTAACATGTAGGCAAAAGTAAATAAAGACTATGACAAAATGCGTTGCTGTTTGTTTTTTTGCTTCCTTTCAGAGTTAGTGTAGTTCTTATCTCCTGCTTGTTTACAGAAGGTTTCCTAGTTACTGACCACCTCTCTCTGCTCTAGCAGCCCTGGCTAGGATGGTGATGTTGCTCCATGTTGCGTGGTATCAGCAGCACAGGAGCTTGTTTATTTTTCTTATTGACAAAGTTTAACCCTTTAGAGCTCTGTAGTCTGCTGCCCTGCTGTAAGAAATCCTTCATTACCAATGTCCCTCTAACAGGCTCAGCTAGGAATAGCAGAGCTGAAATGTCAGTCACTGCTGTAGAACCGCCCATAGCCTGAATACGAAGTGGGAGTCTGAAGCAGTAGAACTGCTCACAGCCTGAAAAGGAAGTGGGAACCTGAAGCTGCAAAACCGCCCACTGCCTGAACAGGAAGTGGGAGCCTGAAGTTGTAGACCAACCCCCAGTCTAAACAGGAAGTGGGAGCCTGAAGCTGTAGAACCACCCACAGTCTGAGCAAGAAGTGGGTGTCTGAATTTGTAGAACCGCCCACAGCATAAACAGGAAGTGGGAGCCTGAAGCTGTAGAACCACCCACAGTCTAAACAGAAAGTGGGAGCCTGAAGCTGTAGAACCACCTACAGTCTGAACAGGAAGTGGGAGCCTGAAGTTGTAGAACCACCCACAGTCTGAGCAAGACTTGGGAGCCTGAATTTGTAGAACCGCCCACAGCATAAACAGGAAGTTGGAGCCTGAAGCTGTAGAACCACCCACAGTCTGAACAGGAAGTGGGAGCCTGCAGTTGCAGAACCGCCCACAGCCTAAACAGGAAGTGGGAGCCTGAAGCTGCAGAACCACCCACAGTCTGAACAGGAAGTGGGAGCCTGAAGTTGCAGAACCGCCCACAGCCTATACAGGAAGTGGGAGCCTGAAGCTGTATAACCACCCACAGTCTGAACAGGAAGTGGTAGTCTGAAGTTTTAGAACTGCTCACAGCCTAAACAGGAAGTGGGGGCCTGAAGCTGGCCGTGAAGAGCAATTCCTGTAAAACAGCATGGTGAGAAAAACCCTTTAAAGAACCAGTATCCACAAAAGTGCATACATATATACATTTCTAGTGCAACCATATTCAAACATTGTGGGCCTGATTTATCAAAACTGGCGAACAGTCAGACTGTATTAGTTGCCCATAGCCACCAATCAGGGCTGAGCTTTCATTTCTCCACAGCTGTTTCAAAAATAAAAGCTGAGCTGTGATTGGTTGCCATGGGCAACTAAGACATTCTTACTGTTAGACAGTTTTGATAAATCAGGCCCTGTATGTTTAAGACCATTAATAGAGTGATTGCACCACCTACATATTCACACGCTGCAGTTTATTGCGATATATGATCTTATACTACCATACCTCCCAACTCTCCCTATTTTGGAGGGACAGTCCCTCTTTTTCACCCTTGTCCCTCTGTCCCTCTTAGGTCTGTAAAGGTCCCTCTTTTTCATTTGGGAAATAGATTTTCAGCAATAAACTGACTTTCTTGCTTTAAAAAGTGTCTGATTGCTTCCTAGCTGTAGATTACATAACTTAGTATTTTGTCATTGGATACAATGCAATCCTGAAAATGTCTCCCTTTTTGGCAATCTAAAAAGTTGGCATGTACGTAGTTGGGCGTGGTTAGAGGCGTGTCTTTGTGTGATGTCACATGTTTGGGTGTGGTTGTAGGCGTGGCCTGATGTGTCCCTCTTTGCAAAATCTAAAAGTTGGGGGGTATGTACTACACATACAACTATATGAACAAATGCTGCAAAAATGCAACTGAAACACATTGGACCGCATTTATGAAAACTGCCTGGGTGCAAAACTGTCTTTGTTGCCCATAGCAACCAATCAGAGCTAATAGCAACCAATCAGAGCTAATAGCAACCAATCAGAGCTCAGCTTTGTTATACTGCTCTGAAAAAAATTAAAGCTGAGATCTGATTGGTTGCTATGGGCTTTTATTGGTGGCTATGGGTGGCTAGATCTTTTTATAAATGACGCCCAATGTGAAAATGAGTCCTTGCAAAGATATATACAGTAAAAATGTCTGTTCTCTCATTAGATATACACCTTGCAATGTATACTCTCTCACGGTCCGCAGCTATAAGGAGTGGTGGCAGCTGTTCTTTATGTACATCTCCATGGACTTTGGATATGCACATAGAGATCCATGTACCTCTCCTATCCATATGGAGCAGATATTATAAAGTTCAGATGCAGTTCATGCTTTGTTCCTTTAGCAATATTAGGATATTCCTATCTTACAATGCTATGGAATGGTCTTAGGATGGTGGTGGTACATCCTCTAGGACAGGCATCCTCAAACTGCGGCCCTCCAGCTGTTAGAAAACTACAACTCCCATCATGCATTTATATAATCTATAACCGTGGGAATGATGGGAGTTGTAGTTTCCAAACAGCGGGAGGGCCTCAGTTTGAGGATGCCTGGCCTAGGATCTCTACAAATCCTAGCAGTGAAGAGACTGTGGTGCCTTCCGTTGGTATCCTGCAGAACAGTGCACCTGGCTCCCTGCTGTACATAAAAACGCAATGCAGATCCATTTCTAAGAACCAATATGTGTTACGGTTACCTGCACGATGGGCGGCTGGAAGCGAAATTGTGCAGGAAGCCACAGAACATAACTAGCACTGACACCGCTCCTGCAGGCTGACCCCAAGATGTCATAAAGAGATGACAAAGCCCAGAAAAATGCCATCACAGGAAAGGTCCCCGGGCAACTGAAGGACAATATGTGGCCCCCTTGCTCTCCAATGGCTCATCACAGAGCACCACATTATAGCCCTCTTCAATACAGCAGTTATTATAATTTATGAAATTCAATATTTCAATCCCCGGAATTCAATATAGTAGAGAGTAGCAGCAAACTTCTTTTAAGGTGGCATTGACCCCCTTATCTTATAAGGTATATGCCTAGCTCATTAATTAGCTTCAAGCATGAAGGCAAAGGTAAATAAACATTACGACTAAATACATTTATGTGATAATTTTACATAATTTAAAAGATACAGCAGGTTATCTATCCTGCTTGTTAACATATGATTTCCTAAGTTACCGACCATTACTCTAGCATCAGTGACCACATCCTGCTATGTCTGTAGGATTGAAGCTTACTTCTCAGTCTGTGCTCTTATCTTTGTTGCTGAATAAAGAGAAGTCAGTCAGTAGCCTTGTGCCTTGATATTGCTGACATTGTTATCTTTGTATGGAAATACACAGATAACAGTGTTAATGTAGTAGAATCCCACTGTTGGTCTTGGCCGCATGTACATTTTTCTCTTTCACTAAACTGCAAATTTATGTAAAAATATGCAAGATCTTATTTACCATACATTTATGTAATATTTTTAGTAATAATACTGAATATTCCTGCATGCCCTCTCAAAGAGGTTTCAGTTCATGACAATTGCATTACTGCTAGTTCACAATTATAGCCAAACATACTGCTTAGCGAGTGTCATTTGAAAACAAAACCCTTCATCACCAACGTCCCTCTACCAGGCACAGCTAGGCATAGGGCATAGGGGCTAGCAGAGTTGAAATGGAGCCCCCCACTGAAAATTCAAATACCTGAACTGATGCACGGTGCCTGAGGCTGCACCCTTCCCAGCTTGGAGGTGCAATAGAGTGCAACATGAGCAGTGAGATGGCAGGTCTGAGGCCTTCATTAGGCTCCTGGCTGCCTTAACTGCTGGTTTCCAACCTGCGATTGCATCACAGGGGAACCAATTGGGAGATGGAAGGCGGCGACCCACTCCTCCATAACTGTGTAGATGCCGTGGTCACGTTGATACCGCATTTAAGTAGTTAAGCAGCAGGGCTGGGATTGGAGTCACAGGTTTTGGCTGTTCTTTACAGCTTTCTACTGACGGCCTAGGTCCTACCGTAATGGCTGTAATATTGGATGTTTAACCCTTTGATTCTTGTAGTCAAGAGTGATTGAAGCATGATCAAAAGAGGCGCCCACTTTGATTTCCCAGTGACCCAGTTAAAACCTCAAGGATCTCTGTACACCCTGCATCCTGATGGGTTGCCAGTGTTGTCATAGGGACACAGAGCATAATATACAAGTGTGCAGAAGTATTCTAACACATTACAAGCTTAAAGATATAAAAAAGTAATCCCTCACAATGGAAGTGTAAAGAATAAGAAAAATGTGCTTATATATTATAGAAAATGCTTTATTTCATTACATAAAAACCAAAAAGCTACTGAGTCAAGGCAGCCTTATCAGGTGGGTCCCTAACTCTAATACCTGTCTATGGGGCAAAGCCGACAGAAATTCAGGGCTGGGCTCTATCCACGCGGAATATAAGGGCCTCATGCAGTCAAATGGGAGAAGTATATGGTTAAAATGGAGGCAGCCGCTTCTCCTAATACACAATCCAAAAAAAATAGAAACCCGCACATCCATCTACAAAAATGTTTTTATAAAATCTGCAGAATAATTTATATGTAGCCATAAACAACACTGGAAAAAATGAGTATTTTTCCCCCACGAAAAACAAGGAAGCATACAGCTACACCCATGCAAAAATAAAAAAGTCATGACTGCTGAAATGCAGAGAAGCACATTCCAAAAAATTTACATTGTCACTTAGGCTGAATGTGTCTGGTCATTGGGGTGTGATGAGCAGAATACAGGATCTGGTATCTTTATTCTATCATTCTGAGCCCCCTACATATATAGTAATTGCTTTGGATACCAGTTGCTCACGCCTGGTCATAGCTGCATGTGTCTCCTGTATGTCTTCACACCTCTGTTTACCTACCTCGAGGAACCTTAGCAGGCTTGGGATCATGTTTGCATTTCTGACTCAGTGACTGATTTAGCCTCTTTGGGTGTGGATCCTGTTTGAAGTTGCAAAGTTGTGTCAGCTTGTCTGTCTGAAAGGAGGGTCCTCCAAATAAACGCGTGACTCAGTTTCAATCATTAGAACATTACAGAAATAACACATAGAAATATTGCGTGGGATAGGGAGTTACAGGAAGTTTAAAGGGGTTGTCTCGCTACAAGGATTGCTTCTTTTTATGTTAAAGATCTTGCAAAAACAAGTCACTTTGCAATATGTGTCCATTAACAGTGTCCTACTATTCCTAGAAAATCCCCTCTTTTATGCGCTGCATCAGCTCCTCAGGTTGCCCATTAGCTACAGACCTGGCTTTCTTTCTGCCCCGCCTAGGTGAAGCGAGTAAAACACGCCCTGAATTCAGAATGAAACCAAGAAAACAGGACTGAGGTAAGATCAATCATTGTAGTGAGACAACCCCTTTAATGGTGTTTTCTAAAAATGTCTATTGCTTAAAGGACAATGTTCACTAATTAAAAGGATGGGACTCCTACCTACTATCACACTACATCTATTTGTACAGCTCTGGCATATTCTGAGAGAGGGATTATCGTCACTCACATCGGTTCCTATCTCCATTAGAGCTTACTACCTAAATTCCACATGAACCTATCAGTATGATTTTGGGTGTTGGAGGAAATAGGGGAACCCAGAAAAAGGCCCCAACAGGAGGACATACAGGAACATACAAACTCCATGCAGATGTTGGCCTGATTTAAACTGAGGGCCATAATGCAAACCACTGCTAATCACGGCACAGAAATAGGGTTACAGGGGTCGTCCAGTTTAATACAATTAAAGGCAGTCCCCGGGTTACATATGGGATAGGGACTGTAGATTTGTTCTTACATTGAATTTGTATGTAAGTCGGAACAGGTAGATTTATTAAATGTAACTCCAGCACAAAAGGTTTTTTTTTTTTCAGTTTCAGATAGTGCAGGAAAGGGTTTTTACATTTGTTTTGCTGCCTATGCCCCTGTTAAGAAGATTTCACTTCATTTTCACCTCATTTGCTGCTGTGGCATGCTGGAACTTGTTGTTCCACAGCTACTATCTGCTGTGGAACATGGAACTACAAGTGCCAACATGCCTCATAAGTCTCCGTTTATAACTAGGGGACATATGTAAGTCGGAAAAGTTAAATAGAGCCAGGGTGGGGAAAATAGAAAAAAGTGATAATAACCACCTGGTCCCTTGCCACCAAAGCCCCAAAGCACCTTAGGATCTGCTCCTCTTTGCTTCCAGATTACTGTCCTGACAAACAGCCCAAATCAATTTTTAACTAAAATAACCCATCTATAACTCTAACCCTAAGTTTCTAAGAATAGTCTTAGAGTTGTTTGAAGGATAAGGGGGGTTAAGCTACTAGTCCGGTGACACAACTCTCCAGTTGTGGCCTAACTTCTGGTCTGATGTCCCCATCCATGTAAATTTTCCCGGGTTATTTTGAGAAAAATATACCCAAAATAAACTTTGGACGGGGATGTTTTTGGAAAACTTGGTTTTGGCCCTGCAATGGATTCCCCCCGCCCAAAGTTCCCCGGCCATTTCACCTCCCCCGGGTTTCCTGCCCCCCTGCGATCCTCTGCTTGGGGGAAATTTAAAAAAAGGGGTTCGCCCCGGGGCGGGAAATTTAATCACCAGAAGCGACCTTTACCCCATTTTTTCCCAAAATTTTTCTCCCTTGTTTTAAAAATTTTTGGGGGTTTTTGGGCTAGTGGTGTTTCCCTTTTACAGTTTTCTTTTTGGTTCTGCTATTCCATTCCCTTTTTTTCAGGCCTGTTCCCAAATTGACTTATTTTTGGGCCTCCCGCCTGCCCGGGATCTTCTTGCCTGGGGTCCGACCATGCCTTGCCTTTTGGTTTTCTTTTACCACGCTTACCACAGCTGCCACCCGAAAAGAAAGGGTGACGTCACGGGTAGAAATCCTGGAGGGGCCCCCACTGAAAAAAAGCCCAACCCAAGTTTTGCGGGCGGGTTAAGGGCAAAAAAAAGGGGGAGGTCCCTTGGGCCCCAACCACTCTCTGACATGGTTTTTACCACTGATTGCAGTGGTCCAGCGGATCCCCAACCTGCACATGTTGTGCAGGTGCATAATACAGGTCCCGTACCCTGTCGTAGGCCTATACGGGTACCTCTTTTTTTACCTTTTTAAAAAGGGCCTATACTTTTCCCCTTTTTTAAACCTCATAAAGGCATACAGATGTTTTGTAGGTTGTATAAAGGACATTTTCCCCCAAAAAAGCGGGTGAAATTATATGGGGAAACATAGGCTTAAAAAACCCGGAGGGACTGTTTTTAGGGCCTCAATGTAAAAAAATTATGGGGCCTTGGGAATTTTTTGGGCTTCTTGCCACTTTACTGTTTTTATTTTTAAATTTTTTCCCCCTTACAAAAAAGGGGCCACCACCCAGGGCGGGTACTCCCCGTCAGGGGTTTTGCCCAAATTTTTTTTTTAAAAAAGGGGAAAACCAGCAAGTAAAAAATGGTAATGGGGTGGGTGGGTCTGCATGGGCCCGAATTTTATTTTTGGGAAAGAGTGATCACAAGAATTTGTGATCCAGGCTGCCACCGTCATGGTGTTTATAAGAAACCCTTTTGGCTGTTTTAAAATTCTCATCGATGCCGAAAAGGGTTTTATTTCAGAAACCCCTTTTAAAACTATTCTCTTTCTTGACAACATCCAGGACCATTGCCAGTTAGGGGGGAAAAAATTGACCCCAAATAAATTTAAATGGGGATTTCCTTACCCAAAAAGCCCCCAGGTTTCTTGTGTGATATGCCCTGCAGTTTTAAGGGGCGGGACGGGAAAAGGGGACTGATCTCTGTTTTAAAACACTCCCAAAAAACCCAAAGGCTGCACTAGCTCAGTAAAGATGACTAACCTGCAGCCACTCCAGACCGTCCATGAAAAGGAATCCATGAATTGTTACCAAAGACAAAAGGGATTTTGAAAACCCAAAATGAAAAGGTTTTGTTTAATGGAAATTTGCAAATTTTTTTAAACAGAGAAAAATGGTGGCCATGATCTAAGATCCAGGGGGGCCTTAAAACATCTTCTCCTCCTTCCCTGGGACGGAGTCACTCCCTTAGCGGGGGCCTTCCTGTGTGAAGGGCTTTTTTATATTTTTTAAAAAAAATTTTTATCACTGCAAAGATCAAGACTAGGAAGAAAAAGTTACATTTCCTGGAAGCAGCTGTTATCCAAGTTATCCAGTTATCCAAAATGTAATTCGCTCTCCATATTTATTTGTGGTCCCCAAACTGAAATCTGGTGGATTGTTCTGTACTAAAGTATCTATCTATCTATCTATCTATCTATCTATCTATCTATCTATCTATCTATCTATCTATCTATCTATCATCTCATATCTATCCATTCCAGATCTATTTCATATCTGTATTCACCTATTTACTGTACATGTGTGCATATATATACTGCATATATACTGTAATATATATGTGTGTGAATATAGATAGATAGATAGATAGATAGATAGATAGATATAGATACAGTTTAAACCAGAAGTTTACATGCACTATATATGAAGACACATCTGCATGTTTTTCTCACTATCTGACATGAAATCAGAATAAACCTTCCCCATTTTAGGTCAATTAGGAACCAAAATTATTTATATTTGCCAAATGTCAGAATAATGAGAGAGATTTTCTAAGGCATTTTTATTACTTTCTGCAAAGTCAAAAGTTTCCATACATTTCATTAGTATTTGGTAGCATTGCCCTTAAATTGTATGACTTGGGTCAAACGTTTTGGATATCCTTCCACAAGCTTCTCACAATAGTTGGTAGAAATTTTGGCTCATTCTGACAGAACTGGTGTACCTGAGCCATGTTTGTAGGTCGCCTTGCTCGCACCTGCCTTTTCAGCTTTGCCCATACATTTTCAATAGGATTGAGATCAGGGCTCTGTGATGGCCACTCCAAAACATTGTCTTGGTTATCCTTAAGCCGCTTTGCAACCAGTTTGGTAGTATTCTTTGGGTCATTGTCCATTTGGGAGACCCATTTCGACCCAAGCTTTAACTTCCTGGCTGATGTCTTGATGTTGCTTCAGTATTGCCACATAATCTTCTTTCCTTGTGATGCCATCTATTTTGTGAAGTGCACCAGTCCCTCCTGCAGCAAAATAAACCCACAACATGATGCTGCCACCGTGTGCCACAGTTGGGATGGTGTTCTTAGGTTTCCAAACTTCTCCCTTTTTCCTTCAAACATAACAAAGATCATTATGGCAAAACAGTTAAATTTAAGTTTCGTCAGACCACAGGACATGTCTCCAAAAATGTAGGTCTTTGTTCCTGTGTGTATTTGCAAACCTTAATCTGGCTTTTATATGTTTCTTTTCGAGT
This sequence comes from Phyllomedusa bahiana, assembly GCA_025379985.1. NCBI lineage: Eukaryota > Metazoa > Chordata > Amphibia > Anura > Hylidae > Phyllomedusa > Phyllomedusa bahiana. The sequence continues at coordinate 27,326 of JAODAL010036580.1, read as the reverse complement.
AATGGCTTCTTCCTTCTTTTTCTTCCTGCCTTTCAGCCCATGTTGATACATGTTCCACTGTGGATAATGACACAATCTTACCAGCTTCCACCAGCATCTTCACAAGGTCTATTGCTTTTGTTCTTGGGTTGATATGTACATGTCTGACCAAAGCACCTTCACCTCTGAGGCACAGAACTCATCTCCTTCCTGAGTGGTATGATGGCTGGATATTCCCATCTTGTTTGTACTTGTGTATAATTGTTTGTATGAACGAGGCACCTTCAGATATCTGGAAATTGTACCCAAGGATGATCCAGACTAGTGCAAGTCCACAATTCTCTTCCTGACATCTTGGCTGATTTCTTTAGACTTTCCTATGATGCTACACACGGAAGCAGTGTGTTTCTGGTGTGACTTAAAATACATCCACAGGTATGTCTCTAATTAACTCAGATGTTGCTAATAAACCTATCAGAAACTTCCAAAGACATGACATCATCATGTGGGCTGTCCCAAATTGCTTAAAGGCAGATTAATCCTAGTGTTTGTAAACTTTTGACTTTGCAGAAAGTAATAAAAATGCCTTAAAAATTTTCTCTCTCTCATTATTCTGCCATTTTTAGAAAATTATTTCTGCTACTTAGAATACATGAAAAATGTTGAGGTTCTTTGTCTACATTTTTGATCAAGACTGTTTAAACCCACCTGCCAATCAGCAAGGCGACCTCAACACAGTTGGGAACCTACACTATATGTTACCTCTCTTGGTGCCTGTTCAGACCTCCACATTTCAGGGAGAGAAGATTCCAGCTATATATATTTATATATATATATATATATATAATATATATATATTATATATATATATATATATATATTTATATTATTTTTTTAATCTATTATATATCTATCTATCTAGTCTTCTGTCTGTCTGTCTGTCTGTCTATCTATCTATCTATCTATCTATCTATCTGTCTGTCTGTCTGTCTATCTATCTGGTTGTGAATTGTGAATAAGGAATCATTTTCTTTTTGTACTCTATTAGTGAAGCGCATGCATAATAAACGCCATAGAAGTCAGTAACAATGCGGCGCTCTCACTTTCTATGCTGCCGTCTGTAGTTAGCAGTATGATAAGAAACGTGGGAAATATAATCACTGGGAGCCTTTCAATCCTGTTAATGACAGTCCTTTCTAATTACCTTCTAATTAGCCAGTCACTAGGACGCCTCATCCCATCACTTTAATATGTTTTTCTCTCGCTTATAATAATTCAGAGACCACAGGATCATGTCTAGTGGGAAATTCAGAAAGAGCAAATTAATAATATATTCACCAGAAAGTCTTTTCAGTCTCTGCAGTAAATGACACTGATGTAACTATATAGTCAAATGGAAAGTAAATCGTCTCATATACACAAGCCTATCCCCACCAGCTGAGGCGGACACGGGTGCCACGTGCCACCATAAGGACTATAATATCAAACATCATAAACTTTATAGACTCAGCTGAAAAAGGTTTCTTTTGTGAAGTCTCCCTAGTTTTATTATATGGTTTCTGGGGCCACAGGGACCTGATCTGCCAACATCCTGCTATTTTATAGCATCCATATTGTATTTCCTAATTGCAGATCATAAAGGCTTGTGGTCGCCTTCTCCATGACGCCTTTATTTGTTTGATATTGGAGATGTGTGGACCATTATGTAGCTGATGGTTATAGGATGCACAGGGTCAGGGCTGTAACTTGAAGCTACTGGACCCCAATGCAACATCTTAAAGGGCCCGTAAACATAGCATTTGCAGCCCCTGTTCATAAAAATGTATCCTGAAGGATACCGCAGCAGATCTACCATGCATTTGTGTCCCATGCATCAACCCTACACATTTGCTAAATAGGCCAAACATAGTCCAATGAGGACTACATTTGCTCTATTGAAGTTTATGGCTTCACCGTGTAATCTGTCGGGATATATTTTTACAGTATCCCAATGGATACTATAAACGGGGGCTAAAAAAGCTATGTGAATGGGGTCTAACAGGGCCCCCACCAGCTATGCAACATTAATACTGGTGTCTTCTTTTAAGGCATAGAAGCCTTTAGGCCCTCAGAGGCGACTTCTTCATATCCAGCCCCTGACTACTGTCATGTGACAGCCATGGTCCACCCCTGGTTTAAAAATTGTTCACATGAACACTAAGGGCGACATGTATGATTTTTGGTGCCCAGGAGCTAGTTTTATTCCGCGCATTTGTAGCATAGAATGTGCCTGGATCTATAAACCTGTTCTACTGTGGGTCATAGATTTAGTGCTTTCTAGCTAGAAAGCGACAAATCAGGCTCAGGTAAACCACTTTTAAAGTGCTCTACCTGTTCCAGCAGTAATGCGCCTGGATTTGTCGTACTAAAGATATCAATGTGTAGATTCGTACAGTTGTAGTGCGCCCTGCCTCCAGCACGCCCCCCCGATCTCAAGCGCATTACAAAGTGCCTGATATTGGAGTGCGCCTGTTTAAAAATATAGCGAACAGGGCTGTGGCAGTTTTTGGGATGAAAAGACGCCAGATTTCTGTGTCAACATGTAATCAGACTATTTTCAAGGAACCCATTCTATAGGGATTCTGTAAGAGGACCTGTGCTATCTCCTGACAGGTCTGTTTTTAGTAAATCCTCGTGTTCCCTGTGAAATAACAATCCTGGAGCTTATTCTCTTATATCTCTGTGTTGTGCTGTTCCTCTGTTATTCCTCCTAGAAATGTATTATTGAATTAGTCAAATGGGTGTTGCCGTTCCAGTTTTAAAGGGGCGTGCGCTCACTGACTGTCAGAACTGATTGAACAATGCTAGGTTGTGCAGGGACACCCCCACCCACCTCCCAATTGGCAACATCCATCTGACGGGCTCATTTATAAACTTCTGGAAGGAATAATAGAAGAACAGTACAACATGGAGTTGTAAGAGAAGAGGCTCCAGAATTGTTGTTTCATAGGTAACACAAGGATTTACTAAAGCAGACCTGTCAGGAGAGGTCACAGGGCTTCTTTAAAATTGGGTAACCTCTTTAAGAACAGAAATATTCTCATGCCTTAAAAGGGCTGGTGAACTAGGAATAACCTGGCTCCTCTCATATATATGTACGTGTTCAGTACGAAGTCTGAGCAGTTCTTTAGGATCCTCTGCATTACACATATGTGTTTCTGTTCTGATGTTGAAGAATTTTCCTGTTGGATTAAACTATATTCCTTAGCTCCTTTGGTCCCTAAAAGAAACCGCTTTGAAATGTAACCAAACATCATCACATCTGGAATGCACTCTTATTCCCGAGCCTACAACAGATGCAGATCTCAGCAGGTTTTGCCTTTCCTATAAGGACTCTACGAAGAACTCTGATTAAAATGGCATACCGTATTAAAAATACATATTTGGGACAGGTCAGAGAGAATAAAGCTAAAGAACTAGATAACTGCAATGGATTATTGTATGTCCATATACAGATCCCACAAGTATATAGAACAGACCTGCACAACTTGGCAGGAGGTGAGGGCAAAACTGGCCAGGAATGGCCAAGCCAAACAAGACCACCTGTTTTGTGCAAGCCCCAGCCTTTTGGGGATTGCCTTTTCCGGTTTGCAGATCGCCAGAAATCCTTTGCAGAAGAAAATGGGTCCCAAATCAAATATTAACCTCTCCATTATAGGCCTATCCATTGCCACCTTGAAGAGAAGCGCTTAGGGTCACATGTATGAACCTGTTTAGGTCTAAAACTCACTTTTTTGCTCATAGGTTACTATGGGCAAAAGAGTGCGTTTTAGACCTAAACAGTGTTTTCTTGTAGTAGAATAACTTAGGTACTTGAAAAATAGATAGGACCAACATAGTTCAGATCTCATCTCTTCAAAGGCCGCATAGTAGCCACATGGGCTACCTGAGGGTACAAACTTGCTGTTATTACTGAGGCTTGATACATGTGATACTTTATTTAAACCTGGTTTAGTCGCTCGGTCACAGAATAATCATAATCTTGCCGTCATTGTAGGCATTAAAATCAGCTTTTAAAGGGGTGCTCCATCCATTGGGGATGATTAAAAATAGGATAAAAACAACCCCAAAACTTGTAAACCTGCTCGTTCCACCGCCGCAGCCACTCCCGGTGACATTACCAATAATTCTTTTCGGGACTCTGCGGCCTTCACAGGCCGCAGCTGTCTCTTTCTGGATATACGGCATGTGACCGCAGTGGTCTGGGATTGGATGCTGGAATGAGTAAGTTTAAGAGATTTTTATTCTATTTTTAATCATCCCTGACAAGCTACCAAGCTGTACTTTTATAACATCCCTTTAATGCTCTTATTTAATAATGTTGAACATTTAACAGTGGCTTGTACCTATTCACAGCAGCCATTTCAAATAAGCAGAGCTGCAGTGCAAAGTATAGTTGTAAGAGACAGTCAGGGCACACACAGAGACACAGAGACGAGTGAGGCCCTGACACTGGTCCCAACCTCTGCCCCTGCCTTTTGGGGAACCAGACTCCTTACCAGGTCGGCCCCAACCAGAAGACTGATGACTGCTCTGAGTAAATGGAACACAGACGAAGACAAACAAACACGGAACAAACAAGAGAAGTCGGGCAGGCCAGGTCAGTAACAAATGGGCAGCGCAGTACAAAGACGTGGGACAAAAGAATAACCAGGAACCAAGCAAGAGTCAGAGAACACAGTGAGTCAAATGAGAATACAGGTGAACTATAGGGAAAGGAAACCATATAGCAGACACAGGTGACTGGTAAAGGCATCCTTAAATAGGGAACCAGAGAACACAGAACAGAGGTGATTGGTGGAAAGAACACAAAACCAGATAGGGAAACAAGACTGTCAATGAAAGAGGAAGACCGGTTAACTGAAAGAGTGCTGGAGGATTCCTGGCCACGGGCGTTGGCCAGAAATCAATTAACATACAGGGAAAGAAGGACCAGTTCACACTGGTGAATAAGAATACAAGGTATTACATTAAAAACCATGGTTTACTTCGTACCAGCCGTGGTTGGCGACCAGAGCCAAAAGCAGGGGGTGTGTCAGGCACAATCATGACAATAGTGCAAATAAAAATACAGGGTAAGAATAGCAGTCAAATCTGTGACACCCTCAGAAATGGCAAATGGCATACACGTTTTTTTCGGGTATTTTGAGGGTTTTGAATTCAAAAATCTCTAAATTGGTTCTAGTTTTTGAGATAATACCTTTTGAGATAATAACTTTTGGTCTGTCTTTTGACTCTTTAACAGTGTCTTAGGTAATACAATATCCCATATAACTATTTTGTATTTCAGATTGTAGCGCTATAATGCTATAAAGCGACTTTTTGAAACCAGAACTCAACTGAGAATATGCAGAGAAAAGAAGTCAGCTAAAGTAAAAGTTTGTTAACCCAGTCTTGGTTTAAACCCAAAAAGGTCTGTCTTAATAAGTATATAAATACATGTGAAAATTATGACTTCATCAAGAAGAGCCTGTGTCAACAATCCAGATGTATTTTTCTACATCTGTGGAGATCACATGGTTGAAAAATAAAGAAGAAATATCACACTTAGTGCATCGAGTATACCTGGCTTATGTTGGAGTACAGCTTGGAAACCATGATAAGTCTTGGGCACCACATATGGTTTGCAAAATGTGTGTGGAGAACCTACGACACTGGACAAATGGTGAAAGAAGAAGTTTAAACTTTGGTATGGAGAGAACCGAAAAACCACCATGACGATTGCTACTTCTGTGTTGTAAAGATCATCTCAAAGTTTCATAGGATGCATGAATGAAATAATGTTGCTTTGCTCTGTCACTTCCTGGTTAAGCTGTCTGTAATTAGCATATGAGCTCAGTGTATTCCGACTTCTCTTATTATTATGTTTATTAGGCTAGATTAAATAAATTACCTACTCTGAGGTCCAGAGAAGCTTCTGAGCTAATGTAAACAGTAGAGTAATTACTGTCTTTTGTCTAAAAGATCAGATAACACAAAGCTCTCACACTACCTGTGTGATGATATCACTCCCTGCTATCAGATAGAACAAATAGCAGGGGGGGAGAAGTACACAGGTCAGTCACTTGGAGAACCAGAGAGAGCACAGAAGGTGATAAAATCACTTGTAGCTCCTTAACAAAAAAAGTTGAACAAAGCAATATATTTGGAAAAGTCTTCATTTAGTGTTCCCTACATGTTGAAAGCTATTCTTTGTAGTGAGTCAACCCCTTTAAAGGGGATTTGCCAGGACTGAGTTACTTACCTCCTTATCAGCACACAGTAGAATATAAACAAATCATGCTGAGTAATGAAGACTGCAGGGGAGAGAGGGAGGGGGTGAGCAAGGAGTGAGGAATAAGGGAGCGTCGCAAAACTTAACTCAAATAATAAAATTACAACAGTGGATTCTCTATACATCAAGACACAGACTCATATACTGCACTCTCCCCAGTCCCTTGAAAGCTCATTCATTTTCCTTGTCATCAGATAAGAAGTGTTTCACGCAAGCGTGGCCAGTCAGCTCCTCTGGTGGTGTCTAATGCAAGCTTTCAGGTAACTAAGGGGGATTGAGAAATGCTGTAGCTCTCACTTTTTGTAATCACATATATTTAGAAAAGTGATTAAATACCCATTTTGGAGGATCCCACGTCAACATTACATCGTGGCAAAACCCCTTTAAAGGTTTTAATCGTTAAGAATAAGAAAGCTCAGTGGGAATATCCTGATTTGGAAACAGCAAGATGACCTATTCCACATGGAAATGACGTTCCCCTACCAGTATTTACCAGACTACCAAACCAGCTACTGTCAGACTCTGAAGAGAGGCAGGGATTAGAGTTTATGGCAAGTAGTAGCAGTGGAAGTGAACTTGAAGGAAGCTCTTCGACACCTCAACCATTAAGCCAAAAAGAACTCAGTGACCTTATTCGAGACATACTCTCTCCAAACATCTGAACTTTTAGCCTCCAGACTTAATGAACAAAATCTTAAAAAGGCAGTAGTTAAAATTACAGCCTATCGGACAAGAGAAGAGAGGCTTCTCCCATATTTCAACCAAGAGAAAGGACTTGTACACTTCAATGATATTTCAGGAATTGTTCTCCAAATGGGACTTATGGAATATCAACCAGAAGACTGGTGGCATTTTATAGGCAGCTCCATTAGAAGCTGGAAATGTGTTCTCTTGCACAATGGTAACCGTTATGCATCTCTTCCCATTGATCACTCAACAAAACTTAAAGGGGTTGTCTCACTACATTGATTCATCTTACCTCAGTCCTGTTTTCTTGGTTTCATTTTGAATTCAGGGACCTGTTTTCTGGCTTCCACTAGGCTGCAGTAGAAGCCAGGTCTGTAGCTATAGCAACCAGTGTTGGCAGCCTATCAGGATAGATCAAACAGGTCTTTGGCTAAAGCTACCTGAGGAGCTGATGCAGCCCATACAAGAGGGGATTTCTAGGAATAGTTAGGACACTGTTAATGGACATATATTGTAAAGTGGCTTGTTTTTATAAGATCTTTAACATAAAAAGCAATCCTTGTAGTGAGACAACCCCTTTAAGGATATGAACATTTAAAAATTGTATTACAGAAAATCTGTCATTATGAACATCAGTAGCCAATTGATCTTAAGATGGTAAACTTCTTGCTTGGACGTATTCTTGGATACGCGTGTGCCTCTGGAATAACAGGGCAGGGCAAGATCATTTGACAAAAGTGTCATGTCCTACAGTGGAAGAAATGATTGTTGTTGCTGTGAATGTCATCTATAAGCTGCTGGTGGACAAGAACAAAATCATTCTCCCACCGCTTCATATTAAGCTAAAACTGATGGCACAATTTGTTAGGGGTTTGGACAAAATGGATAATTGCTTCAAATACAGTTGTAGATCATTCCCTGGACTGAGCATGAAAAAACTAAAAGCTGCAATCTTTGATGATCCTCATATTCGTTAACTCATGAATGGTTCCAGTTTTACAAAATGCATGAATGATGCTGAGGCTTCGGCCTGGAAGAGTTTTGTCTCTGTTGTGGAGAACTACTTGGGTTTTCACAGAGCAGACAATTATGAAGAATTGGTGGAAGATATGCTCACTGACTTCAGAATTTTGGGAGCTAACATGAGCATATAAATATATTCCATAGCTATTTCAACAGATTTCCAGATAACCTTGGAAACTTCAGCGATGTACAAGGCAAGAGGTTCCACCATGATATGAAGGTGATGGAGAAGAGATATCAAGGTCGATGGGATATACACATGATGGCAGACTACCGATATTACTGATATTATTGGGTTATCTGCTATTACATAACAAAGTGTGATATATGAAGTGCTAGTGTCATGATTATGCCTGACACCCCCCGGTTTTTGGCTCTGGTCGCCGGCCACGGCCGGTACGACGTAAACCATGGTTTTTTACCTAATGCTGCGTTTCTTATTACTAGTGTGAACTGGGTTTATTCTGTGCTGGGTGCGGATTGATTCCTGGCCAACGCCCATGGCCAGGAATCTTCCATCACACTCCTAGTTAACTTTGTTCTTTCTTGAGTGATAGCTTTTCTCTCCTATCTGGTCTTTTGTTCCTTCTGCCTAATGCCTCAGTTCTACCTGTCTTCTGTTCCTATATAAGGTCTCTGCTTCCTTCCCTCTATGCCTGCTATAGAGGTCTTTTTGCCTGTAGCTAGCGGTCCCTTCTGCTATCCTTTCTGTTATCTGACCCTGTTGTGCTACCGACTATTCTCTCTCTCTGTGATTTTGTACTGCGGCGCCCGACTGGTACTGACCTTTGCTTGGACTCCGTTTACCCCTTCGTCTCACGTTTTTGTATCTCGCTGCCCGTTCTGTTACCGACTTGGACCGCCTGACCACGTTTACTTGTTTGGTGTTTGTTTGTCATTGTCTGTCTTGCATTTTGCTCAGTGCAGTCTCTAGTCTTCTGGTTGGGGCCAGCCTTTTAAGGAGTCGGGTTCCCCAAAAGGCAGGGACAGGGGCTGGGACCAGTGTCAGGGCCTCACTTGTCTGTGTCTTGGTGTGTGTCCCTGACCGGTCCCTGACTGCTAGCCTTAGAAGTGGGCAACCTGTTACGTAGCACAGGGCACGTTAGCCACCCCTGTTATAGGGAGAACCAGAGATGGTGTGTGACAAGAAGGTCACAAATCTTAAAAGGGTTTTGCCATGAAACAAATTCCCTTTCTCAGGCAGGCCTCAGAGAATGGGGAGCTGGCCACGCTTGCTCAGCTCTCTCCCATTCATGTCTATGAGAGTCCCAAATATGGCAGAACACAGTTGCAGGACAATATTTGAAACTGCCATAGAAAAGAACAGTGAGAACTGTGCAAGTGGAACCATCTCCCTGATCTTTGAGGCCGGGCCTCAGAAAGGGATTTTGACAAGTGGAAAGACCCCTTTAAAGTGGTTGTCCAGGCTCAGACTAGCCCACAGGGTATAGAGTAAATGCATGGTGGGCCACAGAGAATAGCAGGCCTGAGGCTGCTTTTCAGGGAAAAAAAGTAAAGAAAGAAAGGCAGAAAGCAAGTTGTGCAGTATGTGTAGTTATGTACCGTAGATGTAGAATGGACCTCAAGATTCAACTCCACTGGGTGGTCCCAGGCACCTCTGTCCAACACTGGTGTGGTCCACCTTGTTTTACTTAAAGAGAACCTGTCACATAGGTTATTTCCCCCTTGCTGAGGGCAGCACAATCTAGTGACAGACCTGCTGTTTCCAGCGCTGTGTCCCTTATTCTGTAAGATGCTGTAGTTTTAGACTATTTAATGCTCAAATCTGCAGTTTTCAGCCAGAAAAGAGTCATGAAAAGAGTCCGTTTTTTATACCCCTCCCACCTAAGACTAGCCACGCCCATCACACAGCTGATAAACCTATTACTTTGAATAGGTAGAAACATGTGAATAACTGTCAGTGGGCGGGGCTAGCCTTTGGTGGGAGGGGCTTACACCTCCTCAGGACTAAGATGTGAGCAAAAAAAGCACCTAAAATTCTGTATCTTAGAGAGTAAGGGACACAGCTATGGGAACTGCAGGTCAGACACTGGCTGGTGCTGTCCTCAGCAAGGGGGGCATAAACTATGTGACAGGTTCTCTTTAAGTACATTTTTGCTGTTGCTGTAGAAAAATAAAGGAAGTCTTTGTAGTCACCGCTGTTCCATTGGTCCTTGCCCCAGGTTTTCCGTTGACTTCCTGGTCCTGACCATTGGAACCACACAGCTGCAGCTGCTGATTGGCTACAGCGATCATATGACATTGCCTGGCGTCCAGGGCCGGGACAAGGCATTTTGGTGCCCTAGGCACGTACAGTCAATGGCGCCCCCCCCCCCCGCCCGCTCCAAAAAAATGGCACCCCTCCACTTTAAATTTCCCTCTCACCCCTGCGCCAGTCTGTAAACTAATTTCTGCACATTCCACATAGCTCCCGTCAATCTCCTCAGCAGTCACTGCACAATGAAAATCAGCCCTGACACATTTGCGTTTTCAAAATCGCTCAACTCCGTATGACAGTGTAATACCCCTAAATAAAACAGTCACTAAAAAAATCCACCGATACATGGAGAAAATTTCCCCAGACGAATGATTGTTACTAAAAACATCCTACAAAACCAAGACCCAAATCTATTACTACTTAAGGCTCAAATAATCCTGCCAGACCCTGACCGAACGTGACCCCCACATGTGACTACCAGCTGTACACAAGGCCTCTGATTACATATACCACCGCCATAACAGTGACCAGATAGTGGTAGATATATTGTATGTAGATGCTCTGCAGACATATAAGTGATTACACTGCAGTTACATTTGGGTGACTCACAGGAAAACGTCTTTTCTGTTTCAGCCTCGTTCACTTTCCCTTTTCTTCTCCATCCGGTTCGCACCTTCTCGTGATTGCCCCCGGGCCAATACTCGTCCCTGCAGATTTTGGACACAAATATCTTAGAGTCCTCACATTTTCCAGCAAACCCCTTACTTATAAGTATATAAGTCCTCTCAGTTAGACACGTTTTATAGATATGCCCTCTCAGTCAGGCAAGTATATGTATATATGTCTCCTCAGTCAGACAGATAGATATAGGGTCACTCTCAGGCAGGTATATTGATATAGGGGCATGCAGGCAGGTATATAGGGGCATTCAGGCAGGTATATAGCTATAGGGGCTCAGACAGGTATATAGGGACCCAGACAGGCAGGCATATAGGGGCTCAGGCAGGTATATAGCTATAGGGGCTCAGGCAGGTATATAGCTATAGGGGCTCAGGCAGGTATATATCTAGGGGCTCAGGCAGGCATATGGAGGCCAGGCAGGCGTATTGGGCCACAGGCAGGGTATGGGGCCACAGGCGGGCGTATGGGCCTCAGGCAGGCGTATGGGGTCACAGGAGGCGTATGGGGCCCACAGGCAGGCGTATGGGATCACAGGCAGGCGTATGGGGCCACAGGCAGGCGAAATGGGGCCACAGGCAGGCGTTTGGGGGCTCAGGGAGGCGTATAGGGGCCACAGGCAGGCGTATAGGGGCTCAGGCAGGCGTATGGGGACCACAGGCAGGTGTATGGGGTCACAGGCAGGCGTATGGGGTCACAGGCAGGCATATGGGGCCACAGGCAGGTGTATGGGGTCACAGGCAGGCGTATGGGGCCACAGGAAAGGCGTATTGGGGCCACAGGCAGGTCTATGGGGGCTCAGGCAGGCGTATGGGGCCACAGGCAGGCGTATGGGGCCACAGGCAGGCGTATGGGGTCACAGGCAGGCGTATGGGGGCTCAGGCAGGCGTATGGGGCCACAGGCAGGCGTATGGGGGCTCAGGCAGGAGTATGGGGGCCACAGGCAGGCGTATAGGGGCTCAGGCAGGCGGATGGGGACTCAGGCAGGCGTATGGGGACTCAGGCAGGCGTATGGGGGCCACAGGCAGGCGTATGGGGACTCAGGCAGGCGTATGGGGCCACAGGCAGGGCTATTGGGGCACAGGCAGGCGTATGGGGTCAACAGGCAGGCATATGGGGCCACAGGCGGGGCGTATGGGGCCCAGCAGGCTTTATGGGGGGCTCGGGCAGGCGTATGGGGGCTCAGGCAGGCGTATAGGGGCCACGGGCAGGCTTTATAGGGCCACAGGCAGGTGTATAGGGGCTCAGGCAGGCGTATGGGGGCTCAGGCAGGCGTATGGGGCCACAGGCAGGCGTATAGGGGCCACAGGCAGGCATATAGGGGCCACAGGCAGGCGTATTGGGGCTCAGGCAGGCGTTTTGGGGCTCAGGCAGGCGTATTGTGGACACAGGCTGGCGTATAGGTCCACAGGCAGGCGTATTGGGGCTCAGGCAGGCGTATTGGGGCCACAGGCAGGCGTATAGGGGCCACAGGCAGGCGTATAGGGGCCACAGGCAGGCAAAAATAACATTTATACTCACCTTACCTGCTTCCCGGCCGCGCGCTCCTCTTCTGTCCTCTTCTTTCCCGGCCGCGCGCTCCTCCGGCAGCTCCTCGGGCACAAAGCCTATGACGCGCTGTGCGCAAGTGGAGAGGCAGCATCGCGATGACATCACTTCATCGCGATGCTGCCAGCTGAGCCGCATGGGGCCGCGCCGGGTCCTCAGCGCTATGGGGGCGCAGCGGCCCCGCTGTGTCGGCCCTGCGGCTTACCGGAGAATGCAGCGATCCTCCGGTGAGCGGGTCCGACACTGTATGCGGGGCAGGGAGCGCTCGCACTCTGCTCCGCATAAGCCCAGTCAGATGTATGTGCGTCCAGCGGACGCACATACAGAGACCGCCGGCGCTTCAGGCCCATGGCAGCGGCCTGGAGCCCGGAGGGTTCGGGGCCCCTGTTTGCGCCCCTTAGGGACAGGCAGAGGAAGGCCTACCTCTGCCTACCCGTCGTCCCGGCCCTGCTGGCGTCACCGCTCGGAAGTGAACAGCTCTGATCGGAAATGTCACGTGACCTCCTGGAGTCAATCAGTCTTTGTGGTGGTGACATTCTGACTGTCAAGACCAGAAAGTCAACAGAAGACAGAAAGAGAACCGGCAGCGTCAGCGCTGGAATCAGCGTGACTTCTAACATCAGGATTTTTTATTTTACTACAGCAGCAGCAATTATTTATTTTGCTAAAACTAGAGGAACAACTGCTTTCAATACAATTGCATTGCAGCGTAATATAGACATTGCATAGTGCTGTTATTAGATTACTTTATGCATGTGGTTGGCATTGTATGTTGAATATTATTAAAGTACTGTATGTATTGTGTGACACCACCATGTCACCTAAGTACAGTATGTTAGGTTTTTTTAGTGTTTTTTGGTAACTGTATGGAAAGGTAATTTAGCCCTTATACTTTATGTGTTTATAATTACTCACTGTATGGCATGGTTATTTGATATATGGGAAGCCGTATCCATTTAGGACACTATCCAACATAAACAGCTGCGGGATTTGTTGTTGCAATAACAATAAGGGGCCGTTCTCACGGCTTATTCTGGGACTGATTCCAGCCGTACTGCGCGCCTTCTTTGCGCTGCAATACGGCTGAAATCAGTCCCAGTCATTACGGTAATCCACAGTTCTCATAGAGAACTATGGATTCCGTCTCCTCTCCCCGCTCGGCGAATCCGAGAAAGTGAAATGCACATTATTTACGGCGCGTACGCGCCGTGAATAATGAGAGTCTATAGGGCCGGCGAGCTGCCAGCCCCCCGCCCCACCCCCGGCAGCGTAATTGCGGGGCGAAATCCGTCCCGCAACTACGTCGGCTTTAAGCCGTGTGAACATTGCCTAAGGCTATGTTCAAACAAGTACATCTTGTCTTTCAAGAGCTCGCGCTGATCAGTGCGTACTCCCGAGGCGCGGGTAGGCCGGCAGCCCTCAGCCTCATAGAATTGCATTACTTGCGGCGCATATTCGCCGCAAGTAATTGTCACGTCACTTATCTCCCCACGCGTACAATATGATTGTATTGTATGAGCGGGGAGAGGAGGCGTAATCCATAGTTCTCTATGAGAACTATGGATTACCATAATTTCGGCACGCATCTCGCCTGTATTAGAGCGCAAATACGCGCCGAAATGCGCGCCGAAATTACCCCGTGTGAACATAGCCTTAAGATTATTATTAACTTGTAAATTTACTTTATAAGGAAAATGATTACACGTATTAATATGAATTGCACAATCTCCAGGACCTTGCACAATGTTGGGTGGACATCTGAATATCTTCTCTAGCAGATGGTGCCCCTACTGTGCCTCAAAACGTATCTCCTATGGACTCTTTTAAGACATCATACTAGACAAACAAGTATATCTCCAAGAGGAACAGGTGCAGGAAACCTGAAGTCTAGATAACATTTTTTTTTTCAAAGACTCTGAATTCCTTCATGTCATTTAGAAGGTATTCTTTACAAAGCAGCAACCAGAGCAGAATTTCAGGCAAATGGAAAGCAGGGATCAAAAGATTTTGTAGTCAGAGTAACAAACGAATGAAGTACAATAGCTCAGTAGTATTACACCAGATGCACGCTGAATGGTATGTGAATCCTAAAGAGCAACACTATGACTCTATACCTCATTGTCAGTTTATTGAGCAAAATAGGTTAAACATAACAATAATATTCTTGGTGGTCTAGGGAACTTACAAGGTAAATAATATCTATGCAATATCCCCTGTGGACTAGCATGATCTGAAGCTAACCTTCACATTTCTGGTAATTTAGAGGTAAATGCATTATATGCCTTGTCTTGTACTCCACATAATGTAATATAAATGTCTTATAGATGCAGGTCCTATCTCTGTGACCCTCAGCTATTTTCATAACAGGGGAACGGCCACGTTCCCATCCTTGTTTGTGCCATAGCAATGAGATTTCCTGGTACAGCCTAATTTGCTTAGCTGTACTCGAACTCCCATAGAAGTAAACAAAGAGTTTTGTCAATACATGGCCACCTCACCGTTTCAGCAAACAGACAGCTGGTGGATGATGACAGGTCCATGGTTGCTGGAGATTCACATGCGTTTTCAATTAAAAAATGAGAGTAATAGTGGTAACTGTCCCTAACTAAATTTCCTTAATTTTTACCCTAAAACTCACCCTACGACTGTCTTTAACACAGTACTATCTGTTCCTAAACTACAGTTTTCTCTCAAAAATGTCCATAAGCTACAACTGACCCTAATACAGAATGGGTTCTAGGACCATGGGTTCATTCCCACTAAAAATTTTGATTTGTATTCTACATTACTAGATATCAATAGATTAGCACGTAATTTAACCTTGAAAAATCATTTTTTAAATATTGATGATGGGAGTTGTGATACTAATCCTCATGATGATGTACAAACGTTAAATTCTGCAGTATATAATTCGTTTGAGGAAACTTGTAACATTGTTGCATTAACGCAATTTGGAGAGTGAAAGTTCATTTTCTGTTGCAGCACCTTGTCCTGACTTTCGCAGGAAAAACAGTAAACTTTAATCCTATCAGCTCACGTCCGGTTGGTTTGGATATGTTCCAAAAGAATGTAGAACGGGACCTTTTGATGTTGCAACAGAAAATTAGAGATACCTCTGTTAAATCTAATATGTCCAAATTAGAACACACTGCGTTAATAGAATTACAGAACAATTCAGACCTGTTGATACGCCCAGCAGACAAGGGTGGGGCTATTGTGGCACTTGATGCCGGCTTATATCGCAAGTTAAATTTAACATTGTTGCAAGACACTGACACTTATCGTCCCCTTTCCTGTGACCCAACAAATTTATTTAAAACTAAACTAAAAAAATTACTACAAGATGAGGTCATAATGGGAGCAATTTCTACTACATTAGCAGACAAACTTTTTGTAGATCACCCAACTATACCAATTTTTCATTCATTCCCAAAGATTCATAAGAATCAGTTTCCACCGCCACTTAGACCGATTGTAGCCGGTATAGGCTCATTGGGTGAGTTCCTTGGAGCGTGGATAGATGAGATTTTACAGCCACTTGTGTTAAATCTACCAGGACTTATAAAAGACTCAAAAAGTCTGGTTACCATTATGTCCCAGGCAACATGGGACACAGGACTTTCCTGGGTGTCGTGTGATGTGGTGGGGTTATACCCCTCCATGCCCCACGACCAGGCTTTGTCCTGCTTAGAATCTCATCTTTCCAGATTTAGTCCACACTCCAGGGAACTTAACGAATTTTTGGTTATGGCCACAGATTTTTTATTGAGACAAAACTATTTTAGTTTTGACAGAGAGTTGTATTTGCAGTGTCAAGGCTCATCAATGGACGAAATTTTTCTCCAGCATTGGCCAACATATTTATGTCAGCATGGGAGGAAAAGTTCCTCTTCTCTGCTGACTGTCCCTTCCTCCCCCACATCAGATGGTATGGTCGTTATATAGACGACCTGCTCCTGGTGTGGGGGGGGGGGGGCGGAGTCTGAAGCCAAAAACATTTGTGCATTTATCAACCAAAACACTATGAACTTGCGCTTTACTTATGATGTGGCACGAGAACCATGTTAACTCTCTGGATGTCACTTTGAGTGGCAACAAACAAGGGGGGGTTGACATTCTACCATATCAGAAACCCACAGCAAGAAATTCGATATTACAGGCTAGATCTTGTCACCCACCACATGTGGTCAAAAATCTTCCTGTGGGAGAACTTATTAGAATTAAAAGACACTGCTCAGTGGAACATAAATTTCAGGAATATGAGCGTCAAACATGTGATCGATTACTGGAAAGGGGATATCCACACTGGAGTGTAAATAGAGCCAAACGAAAAGTAGCCAATTTATCCCGTGATAAATTGTTAACAACAAATAAGAGAAATACTAGTCTATCAAATAAGATTGTATTTTCTACCCCTTACAGTCCACAATTTAACAATGTTGTGTCTATTATCAAGAATAATTTACCTGTACTTTTCTCCCAGGAGAACATGAAAACATTTCTAGATAAGGAGGGTATAAAATTTGTTTCCAAAAAAGGTAGAACTCTTGGTTCTTTACTGTCACCCAGTTTATTTTTATCAGAATTACCCAATACCCCGACTTGGTTGTCACACAGAGGCTCTTATAAATGCGGACACTCGTGCTGTATAGCTTGCAATTTCATGCAGATCACCAAAACTTTTACTTCATCTGTGAACAATGTGACACACAATATTGCATCATATATTAATTGCAACACTAAATTCACAGTTTATTTGATTACTTGTACCGACTGCAATTTGCAATATGTCGGATGTACATCAACAGCATTAAAAATCAGGATTCAAAGGCATTTATCCGATATATGCAAACCATTGTCTATTGGAGTATCGATGGCTTCTAGGCACTTCATTGAACATCACAATAGGGACACGTCAGGTTTTTTCGTTTTCGGGCATAGAGAGAGTGTTTAAGCCCGTTAGAGGAGGTGACCATAATAAAAAATTATTAAATAGGGAAACATGGTGGATTTACCAACTAGGTTCACATTATCCAGCAGGTATGAATAAGAGGCAGGATGTTTTCTATCAATATTGATGTTGTTGTAGTATGGTATGTTTCATATGTTTGATACCTGAAATTTTACACGTTTATTGGTATACCAGAGATGTAAGGGTTAAAGTTATCCTTCCCAGCACATGTGACCGGATATAGGTCTATTTAAAGGAAAGTTTTATTGCATTGTATACGCTATGATTAAGGAACAATTTTCCGAAACGCGTTAGCGCTTTCTCACTTCAACAACATCATGACCATGTCGACTCTGTTTTAATGCATTTGAAATAAAGGCTATTTTCATATTTTTCTACTTACCTGGTCTGGAGCTGGACTTCCTCTTCGTTTGTTTAAACTACAGTTTTCTCTCAAAAATGTCCATAAGCTACAACTGACCCTAATACAGAATGGGTTCTAGGACCCAGCAACTTCTTAGGCAGGACCCAACAAAACTAAACAAACACCAAACTAATTTTTTATAGACTCTAGAACTTGGTTAAACAGAAGTTAGGCAATAAACAACAATATACTAGAACTTGACACAACTGAAGTGGACAACAGATGGTAACAAACAATGATTTGACATAGACAGGACCTTTCAGCATACTCTTTAACTAGACTGCAAGTCTCACGAAAGCTTTATAGAGACCAGAAGTAAGTTAACAAGCACAATGTGTGCGGTCAGGTCTGCTGACACACAAAGATCCTGAACAGTTTCCATGCAACCTCTTGAATAAACAACAGAAGACAGACATAACATAGAAACTCCCGCTGACCTAAAAAGTAGTAAAGAGCAAAATGGCAGGAGAGTCCCTGCCATTTGTAACAGACAGGTGGTAAGGGAACTCCATTTTCAAGATAAATGTGTGTTCCAGAGATTGAAACTGCATCTGATTGACATTTCAGGCATATCTTGTGGACCAGCCATACATGTCCAAGATGGTAACACACTCTGTGTCTTCAGATAAGTAATTTATACCAAGAATAATGAGCCGTTCCAGGAAGGAGCCTTTGCTGCTGAGTTTACCTTTCCAGACTACAAACACTGAATGTAAGATGTTGACTGTTACATAAAAGAACAACGTGTAGGCCTCTCACTGATCACCTCATTCTGTCGAGTGGCCCAGCATTAGTCATTTTGTCCACCTTAATTGGCAGGGTGAAGATGCTGCACTTAGTACTCAGTGCATAACTGACTGTACAAAGACTCTACCTGTTGCTGCTCCCCATGGAGCTGTCATTAATCAGCGTGCACACTTCAGTACTCAGAGCTTTAGAGTATGTCCTATTAAGATGCTTTATGTAGCCCCGGGGCTATTAACAAGAAGACAGCAATTACTGCCGACCTTATGAAACCTCCAATATGGCACGCATGGCTGACATCAGATGAAAATTCACTGTCTTATGAAACCGCTGTGAAAGTCAGCTGTTAAATTTTTCACTAATCACAACAGATTTAAGGGTTTGTGCGGGGAGAGCAAAATAAGGATCATCTTTATGACATATTTTTGGGTCAGGTCAGTGTGCAAACCGGGTCTAAATCAATTTACATGGGAAATTAGATCTATCTTTATCTCTTTCTATCTACATCTTTATCTATCTCTCTATCCATCCATCTGTCTGCCTGTCCACTTGCCCGTCTGTATATCTATCTGTCTAGCTATCTATCCATCTGTCTAACCTCTGATTATCATCAAAATTCAAAATAGTGCACCTTTCTTTTGTCATCTTATATCATCTGAGGTAAAAAATTTTAATTTGGAACAACCCATAGCAAAAGTGAGAATTGCCCCCTCCCTAAGACTCACATTACAATTAAAGTTATGAAAACATAGACTATTCCCCTGCCTCCATCACATAGACTTCTGCTAATTGCCCTCCATCCCCATCCTTCACATAGACTGCTACTCATAGAACCCCATCCATCATGTCTTACATAGACTCCTGCTAATTGCTCTCCATCCCCCATCCTTCACATATATTGCTGCTCATGGACCAACCCCATCTATCATGTCTTACATAGACTGCTGCTTATAGCCCCCCATATGCCATTTTTCACACAGACTGCTGCTCATGTCCACCTTCTTTCCTATAGACTGGTATCCATGCTCCCTGTCACATATACTGCTACTCATGGTCCCCATCTCTCACAGAGACTGCTGGTCATTCTCCCTCTCACATAGAATGCTGTTCAGTGCTTTATGGCAATAGCATCTGGTTCTCCTGGCTAGAGGACCCCAATGTCTCTCTATAATTCTATCACATAGACTGCTACTCATATCCATCCTCTCTACCAGAGACTGCTACCCATGCCCCCTCTCACATAGACTGCTGTTCAGTGCTTTATGGCAATAGCATCTGGTTCTTCTGGCTAGAGGACCCCAAGCTTTCTCTATAAGGTCATGTTCACACGGCTTAAAATGGGCCTTATTTCAGTCCGTAATTACGCGCCGGAGTGCGCAAATTAAGGCCTGAAATACGTCCCAGTCATTACGGTAATCCACAGTTCTCATAGAGAACTATGGATTACGTCTCCTCTCCCTGCTCGGCGAATATGCAGAGGGGGGAGAGAAGTGACATGTGAATTACCAGCAGCGTATACGCACCGCTGGTAATGAATGTCTATGGGCCGGCGAGGTGCCGGCCCCTGCTTCCGCCCCGCCCCCGTCCCCTCAGCGTAATTGCGGGGCGTAATTACGTCCCGCAGTTAAGCCGTGTGAACATAGCCTAATTCTCACACATAGACTGCTACGCATATCCATCCTCTATATCAGAGACTGCCACCCATGTCCCCTCTCACATAGACTGCTGTTCATGGCCTCATGGCAGGAACACTTAGGCCATGTTCACACGGCTTAAAACTGGACGTATTTCAGTCCGTAATTACGCGCCGGAGTGCGCACATTACGGGCTGGACTCGTCCCAGTCATTTCGGTAATCCACAGTTCTCATAGAGAACTATGGATTACGTCTCCTCTCCCTGCTCGGCGAATCCGCCGGGCGGTGAGATAATGGACATGTGAATTACTAGCGCCGTATACGCGCCGCTGGTAATACAAGTCTATGGGCCGGCGAAGTGCCGGCCACCCGCTCCTGCCCCACCCCTGGCCACACGGCGTAATTGCGGGGCATAATTACGCCCTGCAAATACACTGTGTGAACCTAGCCTTAGGCTTCTTCATACCTGGAGAGGTCACAAGTCCTCTCTGTTGAACAGCAAGATATCAGCTGCATAAATGACACATGGTAGGTGAGGGCCCCGTGACAGTTTTGTATTGGGGTCCAGAAGCTTCAAGCTAAACTGGTCTCAAGACTATTAAAGAATATAATACTACAGCTAGCGTCTCTCCAGCCTAAATGGCTGATAACATGGAAAAATAAATTATATTCGCTTGCACAACATAGGAGATAAGATGACATGTTTAATGTCTACCTAAAACTAGAAAAACCTAATATACTTAAAAAGGTATTCTCATATCACATGTTTATGACATGTTCACAAGATCCACATCTAGGACCTGCACATATCTCCAGAACTTTGGGTCCTTGAATTCTCAACCTGCTTTGTGCCAAAGTCTTTGCAAATAGAAAGGTGGTTCAGCATGAGTGTTTCTCTGTGCTGACTTCTAGGAGATTTCCAAATACATCTGAGCAAATGAGCCCAGTTGTATTCAGAACTGTCATAGAAATGAATGGAGACAGCTGCCTAGGGATGACTACCTCTTAATTCGTAGAGACCATGGAACGGATCAGGACCAGGATTCAGGTGAACCCCTATTCTGAGGATACCTGTGGGTTCCAGAGGTGAACTATCAGTTGTTTAGGGCATAGATTGTGGATATGTCACAATGCTCTGAGATGGGAATAGCCATGTAACCTTTATTAGATGGTAGACATAGGCAACAGAAATGACTAAAATGTTGCATTTTTGAGATTACGACTTTCACTAGGAAATAATTTGTGCAAAGTTCCTTTTTAATAACAATAATTAGCAAATTATCTTTTAATCAATGTTATTGTGTGAATGTTCAGTTCTAAAAGAAAACTGCGACTAGTGCCCTTTGAAAATGTCACAACTCATAAATCAATATCAAACTCCACCAAACCATTACATTCATTTCACTGAACACTGATGACATTTGGACTTGATGGAGGTGGCCATGCATGTAAGTCATTAGAAGTATAACTTGGCTACAGTGCAAAATCTGCAAAACATGTCATGTACTATTTATAATATGGTGACTCTCTTTTGGGCCCCCTCTAGCACCAGGGTGGCCCAGATACAACTGCTACTACTGTACCCGTCCTCATAAGTTGCACTGAACTCAAGGGGCATTAGAGAAACCATTGGGATACCATTACCGGCATCAGTATTGCTGGCGTCCTGCACACGTTTTCAGAAATGGTCCTGTATCATTGAGATGTTGGCCTTCGGAATGATATTTCGGGCAAAGATTTCCACCAATGATAGGTGAAACCTGTCAAATCATCTGCTGTCAAAGGGAGTGGGTGTCATCTTGGATTCAGAGCTACGGTACGCACCTCCACACTGCTGTGTTCAGCAATTCAGACCACTTAGTCACCCTTCAAGTTAGGAAGCTCAGTGCTAAAGAAGAAGGAACTAGCGTTATACAACCATAACTCATTAATGACGCCGCAACTTTTGATTTTTTTAAATTTGTTTTTTTCTCTCTACCTTCCAACAGCTATAACTTTTTTATTTTTCCATCTAAATAGCCATATAAGGGCTTGTTTTTTGCGGGACAAAATTTTGTTTTTAATGGTACCATCGACCTACCATATAATGTACTGGGAAACCCCTAAAAAAAATTCTATGTGGAATGGAACGTGAAAAAAAAAAAAATTTATATTTTTTCAAATTTGCACTGCAGCACTATTTTCTGCAATCAATAATTTTTTGCATTCAATATATGGACTTAAGTGAAAGCTCATTTTTTGCAGACTGAATTGTAGATTTTATTGGTATCATTTTGGGATATATTCAACTTTATGATCAATTTTATTCCAATTTTTAAACTCGCGAAATGACCCCCAAAAAATAAAATTTTGCCATTGAGAATTTTTTTGAACTATACAAAACAAATTATTTGATAATGTAATCAGTTTTTTTTAAGACTCAGCAATATCAATTTTGTGTAACTTTTTAATTTAATTTTTTTATTTGTAAAATAGCAAAAGGAAGTGATTTGAACTTTGAATTTAAAAACTTTTTTTTACATAAACATTTAAAGGGCCTCATGTATACAAACTGTCTAGGTCTAAGACTTTCCTTGTTCCCTATAGCAACCAATCATAGTTCCCCTTTCATTTCATATAGTGCTGTGAAAAAATGAAAGGGGTGCTCTGGTTGCTATGGGCTCTGATTGGTTGCTATAGGCCACAAAGAAAGTCTTAGACCGCGACAGTTTTCATACATCTCGCCCTAAGTTCCTAGGAGAATGGGATATACGATCACTCGATCACTTGTACTATATACTTCAGTTCTGATGTACTGCAGTATACAGTGATTCCGTTCATTTCCTTTCTTCTTATAGCAGAGTGTAATAGGTGTACTAATATGGCAGCTACAGAAACCTGGCAGCTACAGACAGCTTTCTGGAAAATAAAGAGGACAAGTTGATGGCTTAACCCCTTGCCGTCTGATCTCCTTTCTATATAAATGCACTAACATCATGGACACCTCACTACACCATTACAGGCAGGATAGCCTACCATCACCATCAGAGTGTGCCCCTACACCAGGCTGCAGGTCCCTCTCTTCACTGTAATGGAACTGGAGCAGCTTGAGAGGTATACTTGGAGTAGAGTCACTGTGACTCAGTACTACGACTCCCATCCTCTTTGCTGCCGCTCCTTGATGCTACAAAGGGGTTAAGGAGTAGTGACATTTATACAGTCTTACAGTTATAAACTGTCCTTTGAAGGCAACCAGAATGCTGATGTGGCCCTCGGTGAAACTGAGCTGGACATTCCTGATTTAGGGCATAATGTAGCAGGTATCAACACGTGTTTGTAACTATTAGACATAGCAATCTGACTTAATTCCCCATTTGCTGTGAGAATTTTGTCTCAGGGGCAAAATTTCCGTCAGTGCCAGCATCACACAGCCTGCATACATGCTGAATTTTAGTCTTTTTTTTTTTTTTAAGGCTAATATACGCTGCCAGGAAATGGTGATTAGCTTCAATGCATGTAAAGGTCTGCAGTAAAAACCGTTTACTACTTCGGTGCTCCATTATGGAAACTGATCTAAAACAGCAATAGAGATGCAAACCCTTTCAGAAGAGGAACCTTTCTCAAGATGATAACATCACAAAAGGAGCTGCCAAGTCTGAAGATCACTGCTTTACTCCTCAATGCGTCACTTGATCTAGGATTAGCTTTGAAGGCGGCAGAGGCGGCGAATTGCTATGTTTAGACTTTTTTTTGTTTAGCTAGAACACTCCACATCCACTGCTGGCCGTGGGGCCATTAAATCCACATGGAACATTTCCAGTATTTAATGTCTATACATTCAGCCATAAAAAGATCTTATTTTTAATGAGGGACAAGTGTATTTTTTCCTTCCTGAACAGCTGTTCATTTAGCGGGCCATCTCTTTAGCTTTCCAGCCACATGTAGTTTTTTTTTTTTGATTAACTATTTCCATACCACCTATATGGAATGTTTGGACCATAGGATGCTAAGGCCATGTCCCCACGGCACCGGTTTGTGGCCGGTTTTTCAGATGGTTTGCGGTTTTGCAGACCGTCTGAAAAACCGTCCGCAAACTAACACATGGGGCTCTATGGAAAACCCATGCAGCAGTCCCCACTGCATGGATTCTCTGCGCGGCAGTTTTTAAACCGCTGGCCGCCAAAAAAAGATTGAACATGTTCATTCTTTCGTCCGGTTTTCAGACGGAATATGAACATATCAATGGGAAGGGGGAGGGCTTTGCTCTGCTCATCGCTGAGAAAAGCTGTCCCCCAGCGGCCGTGGGGACGGCACTAAAACAGGACAAGTACCAGTCGGATAAACCGACCGGTATTTGTCCTTTGCCGTGGGGATGAGCCTTAAGGGTAGATTAGGATTGTTACATATAGTTAAAGGGTAACTGAACTAAAAGGAAAAAAAAAAGTCCCAAATGCATGAAAATGAGCAAAAATCTTATCACCTTTGTCCATCACTGTAGCTCTGGCGTTGGCTCTCGTCTCTGTTTACTTCCAGTCCCAGAAAAGGACTAGGGAGCCTGGGGCACATTATTAAAGTTGACTCTTGGAGCCTTCTAGTGGAGTTGATTCTTGGGGCCCATAACTAAAGTTGATTCTTGGGGTTCACCAGTGGAATTGATTATTGGGGCCCATAATTAAAATTGATTCTTGGAGTCTACCAGTGGAGTTGATTCTTGGGGCCCACCCTACAGCTACTGTACATGACTACACACACTGCACATGCTTCTTACTGTCTGCCTTTCATTCACTGTCTTTCTCCCTGAAAAGAAGCCCAGGGCCTGCTATACTCAACAACCCACCAGAGATGTTGATCCTTCGGGCCTACCAGAAATGTTGATTCTATTGGCCCACCAGAGATGTTGATCTTTGGGGCCCACCAGAGATGTTGATCCTTCGGGCCCACCAGAGATGTTGATCCTTTGGGCCCACCAGAGATGTTGATCCTTGGGGCCCACCAGAGATGTTGATCTTTGGGGCCCACCAGAGATGTTGATCTTTGGGGCCCACCAGAGATGTTGATCTTTGGGGCCCACCAGAGATGTTGATCTTTGGGGCCCACCAGAGATGTTGATCCTTAGGGCCCACCAGTGAGGTTGATTATTGGGGGCCACCAAAGAGTTGATTCTTGGGGCTCATTCTATAGCAACTGTACATGACTGCACATTCTGCACATGACTGTTGCTTTCTGCTTCTTCCTTTGCCTTTCACCCTGGAAAAAAGCTCCAGGCCTACCATGTCCAGGAGCCCACTACACCCAAGGGCCCAACAAGGGTTTCCCCTACTCACTTGGGAACAGTCTAAGCCTGTGCAGTCCCTCAGAACAGCATGTCACCTACTGCAGTCAATCAGGGCCTTCAGCAGTCATGTGCCATTCCATTGATATCACCATTCATGTTTTGTTTTGTTTTTTTTACAATGGGATCCTATGGGAGATAGATACCACTGCCTGACATTGCCTGCCGTTTAATGTATACCTCCTGGCATGTATCATAAATGTGATGGACGCCTAGCCTTGCTATGTTGTTTGTGCAGTGATCAGTATATGTCAGGCTCACGCTGGTTTTAGGGTATGTTTATACACCGTATTTCCGAAGTACGCCCTGCAAATACGATAAAATCTTCATACAAGCCCAGCACTTGTGTAAAATCATCATCGTCATAAAAAAGTGACCTGTCACCTGAAATAGAAAATATACGAGACACAATACTTTGGGTAAATGTACCCTTAGGGTTAGAAGGTGCCCGAAAAATCATAGAAACCAGCAGAAAAGCTACAGTGGCTGATAGGGTTCATAAGGGAATGTTCCCCATCAGGGGCTGACATGAAACTGGTACAAAGAAGATCTTTATTATCACTGTCTCTTTTTGTGGGGGATTATCAGTGTTTAGTGTCTTCTAGTATCAAGAGTGTGTTGAGGTATTGGGGAGTTCCCATACTGGAGCCTCTCTTTGTTGTCATGGTAGCCCAACACCAGTGGGTTTTAGTGGTGACAATGGAAATGGATCAAAACTAAGGTCCTATTGCAATGCGATGTCAGGACTGTAGGCAATGGGTCATAGTATCTGCTGTCCAGCTAATGAGAGAACTGTATAGCAATGTATACTGAGATCTCATGGAACGTGACAGGCAGGGATCTGTATTGTACTTGAATCGGTGAACATTTTCTATAATCACTGTCAACATGTGTCTGTGATTGGGATGTATTTAAAACCAAGGATTAACCCACAAGCATCGATAGATCTTAGATCCATGTCTGATCAGACCCATTACTTAAAGGGGTTTTGCCACGATGTAATGTTGACGTGGGATTCTCCAAAATGGGTATTAAATCACTTTTCTAAATATATGTGATTAAAAAAAGTGAAGCCAAACGATATCGGCAAATATGCCCTATGTGTGGAGCAACAAGCCAGGTAGATATCTGGCTCGGGCCCTGAGAGAGAAGAGAGCTTCCCTATTCATCCCTCAACTTAAGACATCTGGAGGACACACAGTTTTCTTCACGGAAGATATCCTTTCCGTCTTCCATAAATACTATTCAGATCTCTATAATCTTCCATCTCACACATCTTGGGATGATCCTCACTCTAGTCCGCCCTCCCTTCAGGCCTATCTTCTTAGAACGTCACTCCCTTCTATACCTCCACATATCCTTACATCCCTGGAGGTCCCTTTCTCTCGGGAAGAACTCCAGTTGGCTGTTTCTGCTCTCCCCACGGGGAATAGCCCCGGTCCTGATGGATACACGGCCTCGTTTTACAAGGTATTGCGGGACGACCTTGCGGACCCCATCTTGGATGCCTTTAATACAGTCTCTGACTAGTCTCTATTTGATCCTGCATTCCTTAACCCCTTAACGACCTTGGACGTATGCATACGTCCTGAGGATCGCGTGAACTCTAAAGCAGAGTTCGTGCGATCAGCGCTTGGTGTCAGCTGTATATTACAGCTGACATCCCGCAGCGTCGGCCCCGACCCGAGATTGCTCCGGAGGGGCCGGTTAACCCCTTAATTATTGCGACCATTGGGTCGCAATAGCTAAGAGAGACGCAGGAGGAGATCGCTCCTCCTGCGTCTCTGTCGGCGGCAGCAGCGCACGATCGCGATC
>JAODAL010036579.1:0-41488 GCA_025379985.1 Phyllomedusa bahiana | reverse complement strand
AAAACCCATGATTTTATTTTTGATTAGACATAAGAAAAATGGAAAAATAAAGCAAGCATAGAAAAGAGAAAAAAAACCTAACTTGTTCAGGAAGTGTGTCATTTTGAGCTACATGCAGATTATAGCTGTAGTGTAGACCTATTATATTACAATTTATGTTTTTGTGGAGTCACAGAAACCTAGCAACAAATAGGTGCCCATAACATGTAAATCAGTTTTAATCACTTATTCATACAAATTCTGAAGACCCCTGATGTGTTTTAGAAATAACAATGGAAAATGATAAAATCTGAGTGCTAGTCTTTGAAATTTGATCACAGAAATAGTGTGGGCACCAAAGGAAGTAAAATTATCTACCTTTATGTGTAGTATAATGCTGTACCGTGTTAGCCATAGAAACTATTCTACTACCTTTATGTGGTAAGCTGAAAATTATATGTTGCAATCATATAATCATTATAAAGCTAATGCCCAAAGTGATTCATTATTAGCTAAGATAGACGGAAGCTTTTTTAAAAGACCACAGTTTTTTTTTTCCTGTGTGTTTTTTTAATAGTTCAAAGCTCTCAAGGTAAGATAACTGCTTTTATAAATAAACACTCTTCTAGAAAAGGCAGCCAACAACAGAGTTTAGGTTTCACACAGATGGCAAAAATGACTTTGACACTAACTAAACCTGTTTTATAAACGTCAATCTTGCTGAAAGGAAAAATTTTTTTTATCTGAATATACAAAATCCATATAAAAGCAGTTTATCTAAAAATAAAATAAATATTTATACGCACCTATTTATATAATATAAAGTTTGTATTTTGCTTCCAGGGAAGAAAAGCTCTAAAATACACTACTTTAAATAATACGTTGACCAAAAGGTATAAGAAGATTTAGTTAAATGCTAAAGGCTGGATTTAAGTCTGATGTAAAGGAGTTAAATGTGCTTAATTTCACAGTGTGTATCATTTTTATAAATGACAAATACTGTTATAGATAAGAATGTGTTGAATTATCAGCAGGATATGTTCCTCTTTGTTGCAGCTCCTGCTGCTATACAATAGTTAATTAATGGGTGACAATAAATGACAGCTATGCTCCGTTGACAACAGCACACAATGATTGTAATTTCGGCATGTATAACTATGTGTGTGTAACTACCACAAATAATAAAAAAATCTCTGGCATAACTCAATTTTTAGAAACATATTAACCATTTATGAGTGACAACTAGTGATAGCTATGCATCGCTGAACACAGCACACAGTGATTGTAATTTCAGCATGTTTAAATATATGTATGTAACTACCAGAAAACATAAAAAAAGCTCTTGCATACCTCAGTTTTTTAGAAACATGTAAACCAGGGCTGCCATAAGCTATTTCAGGGCCCCACACAGCTAAAGTATCTTGGTCCCCCCCTCATTGCCAGTTCTTATCTTGCACCATTTAAACAGTCCCCTTTCTTTTTATCTTGAAACAGGGCTTCTGACTGGAGAACCATCAATACTGCTTTGATAGCACCGTTAATACTTCAAATAGCTATAAAAACTTGAAAGTGTTAAAGCTATTCTTTAATTTAACCTTTTAGTTTTTTGAAAATATATTACTATTCATAAATCTTCATAGTTACCTTTTCGTCTGCCACAGAGTACTCAAGGCGATCACATTATAACATAACTACTGTGGTGTCCCTTTGATCTGGGGCTCCTACCACAATCGCTCTTGCAGCTCAGCCCAAGAAACTGTTTTAAAGTTGCTGACAAAAAAAAATGAAATACCAAGAATTTACACTTCAGGAGTCGTAAAGAATTATTTTTTTCCCCTGAACACTTCAATACTGACCTTTCAGAGGGATGACCCTTAAATACCCCTCTTTCTACCAAGACACATTTGCAGGGCTGGGCTGAGGCTTAAAAGTAGCCCAGACATCTATTAAACAGTTTTGGTCTAAAACTCACTTTTTTGCCCATAGATTTCTAAGGGGAAACATGTGAATTTTAGACCAAAAGCGTTTCATAAATGTGGCCTACAAAGTCCACTGTCCCAAGAACCATATAAGCCCCTCACATGTTACACATAAATAGTGGTGCACAAAGTCTATTAGAAAAATCTTTGCATTACTCGGTCAATCACTTTATCACTCCCTAAAATAAGTGACACATAGATAAATTTTTCAACAATATTCTTATTTTTTGAGATTGCATAGTTTGTAAGGCCGAAAAGAGACTGATTCATTAGTGTAACTGTAGAACATAAGAACAACTAACCACACAGTCAGGGGCAGGAATACACTACCCTAAGGCGGGATTCACACGGCTTATTCAATCCGTAATTGCGGGACATCTGCAATTACGGCTTGAGTACGGGGCGGGGGCGGCAGCTCGCCGGCCCCATAGACATGCATTATCTATGGCGCGTATCCCACCGTGATAATGTGCATGTCACTTTCTTCCCGCCCGGCGTATTCGCTAAGCAGGGAGGAGAGACGGAATCCACAGTTCTCTATGAGAACTGTGGATTACCGTAATGGCTGGCATGGATTCCAACCGTATTGCAACGCAGTATGGCGCGCAATACGACTGCAATCCGTGTCCGAAATAAGCCGTGTGAACAGCCCCTAACAGTCAGGTACAAGTATGTACTATCACTAAACAACCATCAAAGTAACCAGTAACACTGCCATACAGTAGCCAATTAGCAGTCAGATAACATTTCCATAAAGGTGAACTACAGGTTGGCATCATGTAGCAGATGATACAAGTTAAAACAGCATTGATCCAACATGAAGACAAATAAACAATTAAATCTAATGACTTCTTTTTTTCCTTTTATTCTCTGTCAGATTCACAATACCATGCTGACTTCTTCTAAACATAAACCATCTTTGGTGAGTTTACTATACAAACATTCTTGCTTCTTTGCTTTTTATGCATCAATGAACCCACATAGCAGGACTATATAAGGGAGTTCTTGCTCGGCTGTGTTTTGAACTCTCATAGACAAGAACAGAGACAGCTGTATTGCACATCCCTGGTCATCTTTGTTCTTTGCAGCCAGACAGATATTGGCATCAGGGCCGTTCCTAGGCTAAATTTCACTCAGGGCGAGGTGCAGGGCTCTCCCCCCTCCCCCCCGGGACAGATGGCGGTACAGTGGGCCACAGTGCATCACCATAAACCAAAGCCAAAATATACAGAAATATGTCTGCTACATATAAAACTACTAAATAATAGTCATACAGATACCAAATAACACCACTTCATCAACCATAATCTCAAGACCACTAAGACTACATATCACCAGCACACAGTGACCGAATAATACCACCACACCATGACCACATATCACCAGCACGCAGTGACTGAATAATACAAACTGACCATTACTGAATACAAACTAATTATATTTCAACCATATTAAAGTTTGACGTGACCATACAAGAGAGATCCTCTGTAACACAGCTCTGCAGACATTATAAATGATAACAGTAAAGTGACTCACAGGGACATCTACTTAAGGTTGGTCTCTTTCGCTCTTCACCTCTTACTTCTTCTTTTCCAACCTGTCCCAGACGCAATGAACTACTCCCCTACACTTCCAACTGTAAAATTAACAAAACACATATCTTAAGACCCTCATTTATCCAGCACTTCTCGACCATTCAAAGCTCTATGAACAAACTCCCCAACTTATACACCTCAATAGATAGCCATGTAATATGCCCCCTGTAGCCACATCTTAGCCTCGTTTAGACAGGTAGTAGTCCCCTAAGCCATTGAGGCCCCCCCCTTATCCAATATACACCCTCTGTGAGCCAAATGCTCCTAGCCAGTGATGTCGCGCATAGCCAGTGAATCCCCTCATTACCAAGTAAGCCCCCTCCCTAACCAGGGATGCCCCCCCCGTAACCAGTGATGCCCCTGTGCCATAGAAGCCCCCCTATATGCCAGTGGATTCCACCCCAGAAGCCAATGATCCCCCCTGTAGCCAGTAGATCACCCCTGTGTCCAGTGATAATTTCCCCTGTAGCCAGTGATAGCCCCCTGTAGCCAATGATCTCCTTGTACCAGTAGAGGCCTCTCCTGTACAAGTGGAATGACCCCCTTTTAGCCTTGAATGCCCCCTTTTAGCCATTGAATGCCGCTCCTGTAGTCCAGTGATGCCCCCTGTAGCCCAGTGATGCCCCCTTGGTACCCTGTAGCTATTAAAAATAACAAAAAAGTACTCACCACGGTCTGCCTCCTGGTCTACAGCTTAGGCAGTGTAAGCAGCGTGAGCGTCATCAATCACCTGCTCACACCTCACGCAGCTCTCAGGTCTCCTCACGGCATACGCCAGACCAGAGCAATCCCAAGTGTTGCAGGGGCGCGGTGAAGCTGTGCACCCCCTGTATACAGGGGAGTAGTCCGACGGGAACGATCCGTCTGCCACCCTGCAGTATCCAGGAAGCTGCGGGCTCAGCGCGCCCGCAGAGTCAGGGGCTATCTCCAGCAAAGCGATGCGGTGGTCGCGGTCCCACCTCGGTGAGCGTGTAGAAGCCTCGGCGTCCTTATGAAAAACGGGCCCTGATGGCATCTCTTTCCTGCCAAGCCTAGGACACAAAGGCCACATGTATGAAAACAACTAAAAATAAACTTGTTTGCCCAATTGCAACTATCATAGCACACCCTTTCATTTCACATAATGCTCTGACAAACAAAAATAGGAGCAGCTGTCTGGTTACATATGGGCAACAAATAATCTTAGACCTAGACTGTTTTACATACCTGTGGCCCGTAAATTTTTTAGAATTCCAATCTTCCCC
The DNA here is from genome assembly GCA_025379985.1 of Phyllomedusa bahiana. Taxonomy (NCBI): domain Eukaryota; kingdom Metazoa; phylum Chordata; class Amphibia; order Anura; family Hylidae; genus Phyllomedusa; species Phyllomedusa bahiana. Next base: position 36,691 of record JAODAL010036579.1, on the reverse strand, counting down.
TCTCTAGCTTGTAACTTCTTATAGAAAACGTTAAATATGGCCACCAAGCAACCATGTGTCATTAAACAATACTAATGTCTTCTTATAATTGTATACATTATCGCATGTACAAGATATAATTAACATACTAGAGAAGGGAATTGCAATATTGCACACGCTGAAAGGTATAGCGAAAGCATGTGCCATTCTGCAGCCCCCTTTCAAAAGAACTTAATAAATTTATATATATATATATATATGATATATTAAAAATAATAATAGAATATAAATACATATAAAATAGATATATAATTCTATATATATAATATATTTAGATATATAGAATATATTAGCTAGAAAGCTCTTTGCGACCAAAACGGTGTCTGACTTGGAATAAAGCACATTTTTCATTTCTACTTTTTGTGAGTGCAGCGGTTTTTCCTTTTTATGTATATATTTATAATATATATATATGTATATTATAGTGTATATTTTTTAATACATATATTACTGTAAGAAGGGTTACGACCAGTATGATGCCATCCAAAAACTGAAATCATATCCACCATTGGCTCAATGCTAGACATGAAGCTACAAGAGGAGAGCATGGTTCTAAGGGAAGTCAGTTTTAAGGTTTGAGACGTGTTGATCTCCACAAAGATGGGGTGCTTAAATTAGCCAATCATGAAACTAATAGCTTCATCGAAAGGTCTGCTTTGGGTGTCAGCATCTTGTGTGCCAATTTATGGGTGTTTAGTGTATGACCAATTATCCAGTATAATACAGACCATCAATGATGTGACCTGAATACGTTGAGAATATTAAAAAAAAAAACTTGAAAACAAACCAATGTTATGTATGTGGATCTATGGAATATTTTCATTTATAGTGACAGAAGACGACAATCAATATACTGAGACTCAGTTTACCCATGGGGTGAGAGACTAAGAACCATGTGGTAAAACCACATAGTTTACCAGAACTTGAAATGGTTTTGCAAGAAAAGCAGATGTACCAACAGTGTTTTTTATGTTTTATTCTTTACTGCAAAATCTTAAGAATTTGTCTAACTCTGGGCAGAAACCCCGAACTTTACCATTCCCCGCTCTCTGTATCCATGCGCCTGACAAGCCACCTGTGCGCAGTGCCTGATTTGCTTAAGGCCGCTGCCCAGGCTGGACTGTAAATTAAAGGTCCAGCGCGCCGATTAATTGTGATTGACGCCGCTGGTCCTATTTAAGGTTTACGGCCTCCCCAGCACGTCCTCCCCATTTGTGTGCTTACCTAGTGTCTCAACGAGTATTGCTGTTCTGTCCGAATACCCGTGTACCATTCCGCCTCTACTTTCCAGACCGTTTCCTTCTTTGCCCGCCTCGCCTGGACCTTCTCCGGTGTCCCCGACTACACCTCCGGATTACGTTTCTGTACCACGCAGTAACCACCTCCGCCATCGCAAGCATGTCACGACAGGGGTAACGACCTGGGTACCTCACGCCGCAGCAAGCCAACCCGCCTTGCGGCGACACTGGTGAAAACCGGGGCTACTTAATTTCCTTCCTCTGCGTGGCTTAGCAATCATCGCTTGCGTTGAACCCAGCGGATCCACTCCTCGTTACAGTAAAAACTGCCATGGATTCCAGCCAGGGTACCTCTGCCCTATTCTCCGTACATAACGACACTGTCACCCAGCAGAGTCAACGCATCGTACCAGCTACGCGTTCATGACTGCGAACCTTGCCCCCTCTGCCTCCAACCGTGGCTTCCGCCGCACCTGCATCCATGCTCCGGCATCCAAGCCTCTAACCTCATCCGGCTTCGTGACTTCTCTGCATCTGCCACGCCCCTCTCCTCATTGAGATGCCAAGAATGTTCGAGGTGTTCATCAGCCAGTGCATCCATCCACCTTGATATGAAGGGCACCAATTCCCTACATATCACGCAAGGGTGCCCGTGTCATATAATCACCTCTTGTTCGGGAGGAAGCTTGGCTTGGGCTAACGCCACTATGGAAGATCAACGAGGGGATCCTCGAACACCGGACCACCAAACCGTCCTCCGGGTTTCAGCACAGTCTTTTTGAGAACCATTCCGTACTTCGTCGCTGACCGCATGCACTGATCCTTTCGACAGGGCGACACCACAGTCGTTCCAGTTTTTCGGTGCAGTTTCGCACTCTCCGGCTTCGAGCTGGACTGAATATAACGAAACATGGTGAAAACACCATACCCCAACACCCAAACCACCACCATACACAACCCTCTCCGCACATTCGGGCAATCCCTCTTCGACGTAAATCAAGGATGAGCTCGCCGCTGCGGAATTGTACCCAGCAGCTTTGATGACCAAATCGCATTTACCACCCCGAGTGGAACATTTCGCATTCGCAAAAGGGCGAACAAGACTTCGCTTTAACGCCGTTTCCCCCTTTGACCCCCACTACCAGGCGGGCACCTCTTCCTCCATCCGATGGTCTCTGAGGAACCTAATGCAGCGGTCAGAGAAGCCCAACCTTCCCCAGGAGGAACTGTTCTTTTCTCAGCATCGTCTTGAAGCACTCGCTTCTAAATTGTGGCGGTTCTGCCATATTCACATTTTTGACTGTCCATGCACTCGGGAGAATTTCCGCACCTCAGTCTGCACGTAGGAGAGGCACCTAGGTGTCCAGCGACTCTCCCCGTCTGAAGCATCAGCCCGAATGCATTGGCCTTTTCACACCGGACCGCACCTTTTCAGTCCACCCGCCTTTATTGATTCTGTAATCCGCAGGAACTTCGTAAGCCACGAACTTGGGAACCATTCGTCTCCCTGTAATTCCGTTTCAAACACCATATTTGTCCCTCGGTCAGGGGCTAATGCCTAAAGGACGCTATGCGCTTCCGACAGCCCCCCGTCTTCATGCAGATTGGGGGCCTTTCACAAGGAGACTTTGCAACTCCTTGTCCGCCTCGATCCCCTCGAAATCCTCAGGTCCCTCCCATAGCGCAGGACCAGACCCTCACCCTGGATTTGGAGTCACAGGTGAAGTCATTCCTTGGGCTCCGCATGTCCCCTTCGCGTTGCCAGTCTTTATACCACACTCGTCCCTCAGTCCGCCTCCCTGATCCTCCAATCCTCCTCCAGTCTACTACGCCATACTGGGACTTTGCGGATGTCTTTTCGGTAAGACAGCCGAAACCTTCCCTCCACAACGCCTTATGACTGATTTCCATTACCGCAACCTGGCTGTCACCTCCTCCCAGATGCCGGGTTTACCCCCCTCATCCCGGAACAAGCGATGTCCTGAATACACAAGAGAGAACCTCCGCGAAAGCTTCATTCATACTCCCTCGTCTCGCGGGACTGGCTTCTTCTTCGTAGGAGAAAAAGGACGTTCCTTCCGCCCTGCAACGACGAGCGGCTTAAATAAAATTAATATAATAAAGACCCACCATCTCTTCCTTGATATCGGAACTCTTCACCCGCCCTGCGGGCCAAAAAAAATTTTCCAAGCTGGATCTACGCGGGCTTATAATTTTAAATTCGGATTCAGAAGCATGAAGAAAACGGCATTTAATACATCACCAACTTCGATATCTGTTATGCAATTCGTTACCTTGCAACGCTCCTGCTGATATTTCAGAACAATGTCCCAACGAATCTTTCCCGTGACCTACTCACAGCATATGTAATGTCTACTTGGACGATATTCGCTAATCTTTCGCCTCCGATCTCTAACTCATCGCCACAACTCTCCAGGTCCTCAGGTGACTTCCGCACCAATTCATCTCTTTGGGCCAATACCTAGAAGTGTCTCTTTGAACTACCAGCTATCCTTCTTAGGGTACATCGTCTCAGATAAGGCCATCCAATGATCCTTCAACCTCCGCCATTGTTTCAAGTGCCACAACCGAGGCCTTCGCCATTGCAACGATTCCTGGGTTTTGCCAACAATTATAGACAATTTATTCCACACTTCACTACCTTTTGTGGCTCCCCTGGTCGCTAACTAAGAAGGAATGTGCAATCCCCAAGTCCTGGCCCCCTGAACTCAAGAAGCCGTTCAATATTCTCAAATCGAATTCACTTTCTGCTTCGCTGAGACTTGTCTTCGCCCGGACCCGAACCTCCCATATCATTCTGGAGTGGATCGTCCCGTGGGTGCCGGTGCAGGTCCCTCCTGCAAGAATCCCCCTCGGTAAAAGACAAACGTGTGGTTTCCTCATACTTTCTCTCCTGTCCGAGAAAAATTATACCAATAGGATCGCAGAGTACTGGCCATAAGTGGACTCTGAAGAGTGTCTCACTTTGGAGGCTCGTCCCCAGATTGACATTGTCACCGACCATAAAGAAACCTCTTATATCTCATCACTCAACGCCATGAATCCCGCAGCCAATGGTCGCTCTTTTTTTCCCCTTTAACTTCCTGCTACCCAAAAAAAAAAAAACTTCCACCAGGAAAACTTCAAGCCGTCCCCGACTCACTGTGCCTCGATAACGTGGCTTGATCTCCTCCACAGCACATAGTCCCACCAGAATGCCTTCGCCTGGCCCCCGTGGATCTTCAAACATCTGCCCCCCTGGAAGACTATGTGCCCCTGCCTTGCTGCCTCGAATCCTGAATGGGACATTCTTCCCGAACAGCTGCATTCCTGGATCCATAAAATTCTCTACAGCGTGTTCCCGCTACTACTGTGCCCACTCTTGCCAAGATTCAACTTTGTGCGCGTGCTCCTCCTGTCCCAATAAGTTCCCCTCCCTCAAACCCCCCCGTTCTACAGCCTCTTCTCCCTGTGCCGGAGAAACCCTGACCCATTCCGCCATGGACTTTGTCACAGATCTCGCGCCCTCATCTGGAAACATTCATGACAGGTGGTGACCACTCGTTTCTCGAAAAAATGGCTCACTTATCCCCACTCCTGGGTTGCCCTCTTCCCCCCACTTGCCCAACATTTTTTCCATAACTATTTCCGCTTGCAGCACGTCCTCCCCTGCACATTTCCAGACAGGGGAGTCCATTTTATCGCAAAATTTTGCGTGACCTCCTGTCTGTCCAGTTGCAGATTCACTGATTATTCATAACATACCACCCTCAACTAACGGCAAGTGTAGAGAGGGTTAACCAGTTTGGTGCACCTACTTTGCGCACTTGTGTCTGCTCTCCAGAATAACTGTCCATCTCTCCCCTGGCACTTTTCTCTTATGAACCTTAGACTCTAAACCGAGCAGGGGCCCCCCCTTTTTTGTCTCTTCGGGTTACACCCCCGCCCACCTCTCCCATCTAGCTTCCACATCTCTTGCCCTGCCGTGATGCCCAATTAAAGAGTACAACATGCTCTCTGGCAACTCACATGACAGGGCCCTGCTACTCAGCTTCTGCCCCGCACCAAGCTCAGGTGAGAGGTATCGTAGGCCTCCGCCCCTATTGAGCCAGGTACAAGTTTTGGTTGTCCCAGATAGTACATCCGCATTAAGGTGCCCATCTACAAGTTGTCCCTCAAGTACTTGGGCCCTGTGGGTTACTTCGGCGACTGTACCCAGACCTCCTATAACTCCGCCATTGCCCCACGCTACCAGCCCGAACTTGCCTTTCAGTGTACCCTCCTCGAAACAAGGTGGATGAACCCTCTCCCGTAGATCCGTCTCCTCACTTCCTGTCTTTTAGAATACAGATAACATCTTTGATGTCAAGGAGGACTGGCGGAGAAACAATGAGGGGGAACTGTTTCTTCCTTATTGAATGAAGGCTTCAGGTTTCAAGCGCTCATGGGAACCCCAGAGGCCAACCTTCCCACATCTCCTCTCAAATCCAAAAGAGATGTGGGAAGGCTAAGAAGGGGGAGGAGACGGTACTGTACCAGCGGCGCCCGTCCCAGCGCTCGCCGCGAACGTCCGCCCTGCGCTCACTTTGTCCCGCGAGGCCTGCGCTGCCCCCGCAGACATAGTCCTTCTGCTCTGGGGCTGGAAACCCCAAACTTACCATCCCCGCTCCTGTACTCTAGCTCCAGCAACTGACATGCCCACCCGTGCGCGTGCCCGTTGCTTAATTCGCGCACGACGCTGGACTGGATTTAAAGGACCAAGCGCTTCCGTTAATATTAATGATGCGCATGGTTTCCTAGTTTAAGGTTTTAACGCCCACCACAATCTGCCATTTGTTGTGTGCTTAACCTAGTGATTACCTATTACCCGTTTCCATCCCCAGCTTAGTTTCGTCCTAGCCTGTTTGCCGCCTGCCCTGACCGACTGCCTGCCTCTACCACGTCCTCTGCACCCTGCCCTGACCCTTCCTGCCTGTCCCGACTACGCCACCCGGATTACTATCTGTACCACGCGTACCCTCGCCAGCCATCCGCACACAAGACACTGCAGGGGTAACGCGACCTGGTACCTCACGCCGCACAAGTCCAATCCCGCTTTGCGGCGGCTCTGTGAAAACCCGCTACTTAGTTCCTTCCCTGGCTGGCTTACTATCACCTCACCGACTACACCACCATGCTTGCGATGCCCAGCGGATTCCACTTCCTCGTTACAATCACCACATAGCACAACACCATCACCAAATAGCACCACCACATAGTGACTGAATACCACCACCAGACTATGACCACATATCACCACTACATAGCGACTGAATAATACCACAAGACAATGAACACATATGACCACCACATAGTGACTGAATAATACCTCCACATCATGACCACATATGTGACTGAATAATACTACCAAATACAATTCCCACATATGACGTAGAATGAAAGACACAATACCATTACTGATATAAACCATTACACAAAAACAATATTGCAATACCATACATGTACATTCAAGTTGACATGCAGATGTGGCTATGCTCACATACTAAGGATACAGTAAATTACGTTCAGGAACTCACCGAAAAGTTCTTTACTTATGAGTCCTCTCTTCTCTGACAAGTTTAATTTCTCTCCGGTTTTCTTTCATCCATTTGGTCAGACCCGCCAAGACCCTTCCCCCCCTAGCAGATTTTAAGACACAGACATCTCAGACGCCTCACAATTCCACACTTCCCCCTCCGCTACATTTCCCACCTCTGTACAAACTCCCTATAAATAATGCCCCCAAATGTAAATAATTACCCGCTTGCCCCAAAACAGTTAAAATAGCACTTACCCTTTGTGTAACCCAATTTTCCTCTTTTTGTCCTCCATATAACAAGAAAACCCAAATATAGTAGTACAACCCCCCCCAAAGACTAGGTACAATATGTAAACCCCCTTCCAAGTAGGTATAAATGCCCTACGTAGGTAGTATATAAAAGCCCCTGTAGGAAGGACCACCTATAGGTAATATAACAAACCCTCTCAAGTATAAAGCACATTAGAGTGTAAGGTAGGTATATAGATCACCTTAAATTTGTATACAAACCTTAGATATTTACAGCCCCCAGTAGTATAAATGCTTCCCTGAAGGTAAAACATCACCCATATGTAGTATGAAAATGCTCCCTGTAAAATACAGAGCCACTGTAAGATATACAAGCCCCCTGTAGATATAAAGCTTCCCTGTAGATATATACATCCCCCTGTAGCCAAATCGCCCCGTACAGTGTTTGAAATAAAAATATATCTAATATATATATATAATATATATATATAATAGCCCCCTATAGCTGTATACTGCCCCCTGTAGGTGGTAACATGCCCCCTGTGCCATATAACTCCCCTTATAATGACAGTGACCCCTGTCCACTTATATAGCCCATGTGCCCATAACCAGCCCCTAGTGCCATATTCCTACCCCCTGTCCATACCATTCCCACAGTCATATCCATTACCCTCTATGCCAGATTCCTGTCCCCTGTGCCATACATGCCCCTATTCAGCTAATGCCTGTGCCTTGTGCCCGATATATGTCCCCTGTACCTGAATCCATGCCTGTTTTCCATAACATTGCACCTTTGCCATAGAGCTGCCACCCATGTGTTAGATACTGCCCTTTGTGCCAGATACATGCCCCCTGTGCCAGATACTGCCCCCCCGTTCATTTAAAATTAAAAAACAATACTTCACCTTCCCGCTTTCCCGCCGACTTGTGCGCTTGTGCTTGGAGCTTGCATCCAGTGTCGGGGCGTGACGATATCACGTCGCCCATGCTGAGATGCCATCTCCCGGCATCTCCTGTGCCCTGGTGACTTGTAGAAACACAGCAGCATTATCGATACAATATCATGCCTGCCTTGCTGCTTACTTCATTCTGCGTGCCTGGGCCCACTTGGGAAGAGCTCATGGCCCAGCCAAGACTCCTTTGCCTCTCGAAGTGGACGCCTAACTCTGGTAGCAGCAGTGGGGCACCGAAGCCTACAGTGCAAAGTAAAACAACGCAGCAACGTGAATAACCGAGCACTCTAGCCTCCGCCTGCTGGGTGTCCGTGTACTGTAGGTCTGACATTGGTGCCTATAGGTGTCCATCCGGACACTGGATATATCTGACCCTGTTTTGAGAAGAGAAATATTTTCTGATTTACATATGACATGAAACAATAATTAGCAATTGGATCTCATGTTATTCTGGAATAATGCCAAGGATTTATTTTAGAATTCCCATTAAACTTACTAGGAATCAGCATTTAGGAGTTGTATCATGCTTATACTGGCACTATTACTGTCAGGGACCGTCAGGGACGCACACAAAGACACAGGCAAGTGAGGCCCTGACACTAGTCCCTAGCCTCTGCCCTGCCCTTTTTGCGGGGAACCCGTCTTCCTTACAGGTCGCCCCAAACCATATACTGATAACTGCAACAGTGAAAACGACAAACCAGACAAAACCCCCCAGAAAAAGTAAATTTCGTCGGGCAGTCGAAATGTTGTAACGACACCGCAGCAAATACTAATTCTGTGTAGGCAAGAAATTAACCCCCCTAATCCTACAAAGACAGAGTTATAAGAGTAATAAATGAGCACGCAAACAAAATGCAATGAACTAATATAGCATGCAAATCTGAAGGAAGCGGAGACCTTATATAAGGACAGAATAAAGGTATAGCGAGGCAATAGCAGAAGGAACAAAAGACCAGATAGGAGAAGAAAGCTGTCACTCAAGAAGGAACAAAGTTAACCAAGATAAGTGTTCTGAAGATTCCGGCCTTGTGGTTTTGGCCAGGAATCAACCACACCGCTCACACAAATAAACCCAGTTCCACACCTAGTCGGATAAAGACGCAGTATTAGGTCAAAAAACCATAGTTAAACGTCGTACCGCCGTCCCGGCGACCATAGCCAAAAGCCAGGTTTGTTTCAGGCACAATCATGACACTTACACTGTGTGATTATTTATTGGAAACAGCATCCAGAACTTTTGTTAGCAACTGACATAAATTACATGATCACAGGCTTAAAAAAGTTAACACTTTACCGCCACAACCAGTTTTGGCTTCTATGACAAAGTGATTTTTTTTTTCATTCATTCCAAGGGTCCTAACTTTCACATTTTCATTTTGACATATCCCACAATCAATTTTGTGATCTGTAGGATAGGGTATATTTTTAGTTGTGCCATTTTTGGGTACCTACGGATGTAGCAGAATTTAACTTGACCACAATATTGTGGCTTTTCATGTTGTCTAATCTTAAATCACAGTAAAAGTCAATAAAAACATTGAAAAAGTTGGGGAAACATGACAACACATTTTCTGTCAATGACTCATTGGTTATCTTTAGTTAATTTTTTGGTGGGTAAGGGAAAAAATTATTTTGCCTTTAATTTTTTTCATAGTATTTATCATATGATATAAACAACATTTAAGTATTTAAGTTTAGATAGGGGTAGTTTGCATTTATCAATTAAATGATTAGAGTCTAAATTTTAAATTTTTTTATACTTATTCCGTGCAATAAATTTTTTTTATACAAATTTTTGACCATATTCTTCGAAACTTTTTGAGGGTTTGTTTTTGTATAAACAACATTATAACATTATACCATTATAACTCTATCCAGGTAGTGGAAAAAAGTAAAAAAATCCCTTTATTTATTTAATAATACATCCGCATGAGGTTGTTTATTTATTCGCTTATTAAGATGAATGCCATAAATAAAGGATTTTTATACATTTTATCCACTACCTTGTATTGAGCTGGACAATCCTGTTTTTCTTTGTCAATAGATGACAACCTATTACTTTCGGAGCCGTCCGTCAGCAATCCGGAGTGGAGTATCTACTGGTAGGAGCTATATCGCTACCTGTTTGTGATATAATTATAACTCTAATACAACTCCTAAAACCACAATCAAAAAGTTCTAACTTCTTTGGGATATGGTTTTTGTTTAAATTATCATGATGGGCTTTTTTTTTGAGCAAGTTAAACATTTTTAATAGTACCATTTTGGTGTACACATAGTTCACTGACTACGATTTTTATTTTTTAAAAGAATTTCATGGGAAAAACGGCCACTTTTTTAAGGATTATTTTATACTATTCAATATTTTTTTGCTTGATGGGTTTTAGAAAAGGGAAATATGGAGTTTATTGACTTTTTATTTAATTTTTTTTCATAAACTTAATTTTATTTTATTTTGTTAGTCCCATTTTGGGACATTAAAGTACAACTCTAGTGTGTGATCTTCTGATCACTCAAGTAAAATAATATTCCATTACTACAGTATATTATTAGCTGTCAGCTTTTTGCTGGCATGGGCATTATAATAAATTTAGTCTAGTAATCATAATAATAATCATAATAATAGTGTAAGAAAAATATATATGTGCTGGACCCAGAGGCCTTTGTAAGGCCCAATACTGATATGGCAACCCATTGGCACCCTTCAATCAATTCTCAGGGTGTCCACTAGTTAACAGGAGGAGCCCCCTCCACAATGATCACAATGGTCAGCAGCGACTGTGACATCTATAAGGTGAAACAGCCAGGATCAAAGTTAGTTCCCTTCCCTGTAATTACAGCCAGCTCCTGCAGCAGATGGTGTGAGCAACAAGATTTTACATTGCATAAAGTTTCAGCTAGTGACTAAAAACTCAATGTACAGTTATGTTCTTTTTTCAGGAAGGGATAAAGTATTAATGTAATTATTATCTTACAAAAATGACAAACTTAATAAATACATGAATGCAAAATTACAGGGTTGTATACTTTCCTGCTGAATGTCCACAGTTCTTGTACATACAGTATTTGTATACCGCCGGGGTTTCCATTTTTATATGTGTCTTTATTTTGTGGTTTTATGTCATAACAGTGCATAAAGAAGAAAACTAATTACAGGCAATAATCATAAACTATCTCCAGGTATTTTCAGTAGTTGTAAAACTCTTGTCTTAAGGCATTGTATGCTGGAATTTATAGCATTTGTAATTACATTGCACTTCACAATATCAACTGTTTCCATAGATTACACTGTCAATTTTTTTTTTAACAAAAGTAATTAAACAAGCTATTTCAAGACTGTTTACAAATGTGTATGACATATATCTTATATTTTTGTGAATTATCCATGCTCCACAGTATTCTGAAAGTAGCTATGAAAATATTATATTACTTTGTTTCCACCAAAGGATTATCAATCTCCACTACAGTAAAATGTTTGGATCACTATTGTTGAAGCAGAAGCAGCTTAAGACAACCTAAAAATAGCTTTCAGTGAGGTGTATAGGTATTCATTACTCTTATACATTTTCAGAATTTATTTTAAATACAATGGCTTATCAAAGTAATTTTCTTTTCATGTAATGCTTGTAATTTACATATATTAGGGTTTTATTTAAAGTTTACTTACAGTTGATCAGTATAACAAATTTGATTAAATAACTATGGGATAGTTAATTTGGTCGCTCAGAAACTTATATATCAGGTATATATCTTCCTTTCCATTTCCACTTACAGCATATTATGATATATCAATTAGATATGCAGCAGAAGTCTGATAGGTGGGGATTAGTCGATAAGAGGTCCCCCTCCCCAGAAGACAGATGGTTTTACATGCCTAATAACTTTCTATGGAAATTAGTTATGGATATAGAAACATAAAATATCCACAACTGTATTTTTATTGTAACTTCTTGTTTTTCTAAAAGGATACTTCTCACCTTTTTGCAGCTAGCCAACAGGAAAATATTAAATTACACAATTAAGAGTGAACAATTCACCATTGTATATTTTTTTCTTTAGTGGGGAAGTGTTTGGGTTTTTTGACCCTCCAGTTTTCTACCCATAAAAAATTGCAACAAATAAATAACTACCTATGTGCTCTGTGTTGTACTTTTAAGATCAGTTTTAATGCCTATTTGTGCATTTTTCAAATATGTTGGAAAAATTATTTATATTATTCCTTAACTTCTCTTTTAAATTTTGTTTAAGATTGTTTTTCATGTTATAAAATGTTTGCATATTACTGATTATGCCATAATTTTATAATCAATGGCAATCTGACCTCTAAACCTCCACCAATGTGGAGAATTATAGCGGGTTTTGCATTACTTTCCATATAGGATATGTTCACACGGCGTGTTCAATACGTTTTTGTATAAGATTTTAGATGCGAGTTTAGATCCGTGTTTTGGACCTTAAATGGACTCAAACTTGCATCTAACAATGTGCAGCGTGACTTACATTGATTTCAATGTAAAACATGCTTTGGCGTTCAGACAGTACATGTTTTACATGCGTCTTTCTGATGCATCTTTCAGAACCTTTTAAAGAATTGACATATTAATTCTTTATCCATTTGGTGTGGCAAGCACCCTATAGGGTGAGTTTCTGCTGCAGCAAAAATGCATCCAAACACGCACTTGCATGTTGGATACTTGTTTGATGCGTTTTGGATACATTTTATGCAGCGCTTTTGAATGCTCTTTTCGAAACAAAAGCGTGTCTTAAAACGTATTGAACATGCCCTGTGAACATACCTTTACTCTTTTTCCCTCTAAAGCTACTTCACAGCCAGCCAATTTGTAGTGCAACCCTTTTGATGTGAATAAAGCCAGCTGAGAGTGGTTAAAAAGTGACACAGAACTATGCTAGCACTGTGTCCCTGTCCTGACTTAGAATTTTAATTTACTGTAATTGCTGTTATGGTAAGTTTGTCCTCATTATCTTCTTTTAGACAAGCTTTCATGTCATTAGCCCCTTGCTTCTTCTTGTTTCTAGCAGTTCTTTCCTAACTGGTTCATTTTGTCTTCAGTTATCTCATTGAGTTCTAGCCCCCAGACAGACAGACAGACAGACAGACAGACAGATAGATAGATAGATAGATAGATAGATAGATAGATAGAGATATATATGTTTGGATATATACACGTTTTTATGTTTTCACCTGCCAATTTGTGCCCATCTACAAGTAATAAATGCTACTGATGCTACTAATCCCATGAGTGCTTCTAAAATGCCAAAAACTAAAACACAGTGTATGAAGCTATTCTAGCATATTACTGTAGACTTTAAACTATCACCTGACCACAGTATTTTTCAGGAAAAACACATTTAAACACCTTGGGAGACATGTATGATCGGGAATTGCGCCTGATTTCAGGTGTACACTGTGCCTCACCGTGCCGAATCCACTGTCGGACACAGGAATGCGCTGTTAGGCGCAACCTTCGCCACTTTTGAATGCGCCTAACATAAAGGGGCGTGCAGTGACCGCGCTGCGGGTGTTCTGGGGCGGGACGCAGCAAACTCGAAAACTCTGAGGTATGCATGATCGCGGGTCGGCAAAGTGAGGCGCATTCCAGCGCTTTACAGCTCCGACAGACAGACCTAGTTTAATGTGGTCTATCTGAGCGGAGAAGTCGAAGTGGAACGTGGAATTCTTGCAATGGGGTTTTAAAATAGTTCTACACTTACAGCAGTACACTACTAAAATAAATGATTTGTCAAGAAGAATAAATAATTAAGCAAGAACTCCTGCTTGGAGAACCACAGGTCCCAGCAAGACCTGTGCTGTGCTGACTTTTGTTGTATTTACTGAATTGCATTAAAGTGGAAAGCAGCCCAAATACATCTAAAAGTGTTGTTTGAAAAATGTTTAATAAAACATCTGTACAATATCATCAGTGGCTTATTTGATGTTAAATTAGTGTAATTGTCAGATACTTTGGAATACTTTTTATAGTGGAGAATTTTTTCTTAGGAGAGAATATATATATTGTCATTAATGTTTTGGATACAATTTACTAATACATTGCTTTTATTGTTAGAGGCCTTGGATATGTCTTTTTATTAAGTACTTCATTTAAGTGACCAATCCATTTTATTCTTTTAGTGTTGTAAGGCTCTGTTCCCCATGATTCTTTCAGGGAGAATTTGTGGCTGCAAATCTGTCCGGAATTACATTGCAAATACATGCCACACTTTGTGACACGTATTTGCAATGTAATTGAGGACGGATTTCGCATCGGAAATACATTCCCCATAGTAAATAATGGAGAATGTATTTCCGACGCGAAATCGGTCCTGAATTACATTGCAAATATGTGTCACAAAGTGTGGCACGTATTTGCAATGTAATTCCGGACAGATTTGCGGCTACAAATTATCCCTGAAAGTATCATGGGGAACAGAGCCTTACAACACTAAAAGAATAAAATGGATTGGTCACTTAAATGAAGTACTTAATAAAAAGACATATCCAAGAGCTTTAACAATAAAAGCAATGTATTAGTAAATTGTATCCAATAACATTAATGACAATATATATATTCTCTCCTAAGAAAAAATACTCCAACGCGCTCCAACGCGCCGATCTTCATACATGTCACCCCTTGTGTGGAACTGGATTTAAACATTTTATTACTTTTTATATAGTGTCAATGTAGGTGGTTAATTTAAGTTATGAAAACTACTGGTATTACTGCTAAAACAGGGTGGCAAATGAAGCATAGTTAGAACTTAACTTTATAATAAACATACTATGATACTGTGGAACAGAAACTTATCTTAATTTCAATGCTTTCTAATTGCTTTTCTTGTAATCTAAGAACAGATAACATATTGCAGTAAAACATCACTGCCAAATAAACACTGCTACATCCACATATCTGAATACTGATTTTGTAAGGAGAGCAATAACATATATCAACAATATATAAAATATAAAAGTTATGGCTGAGAAACAAAAAATTTATCCAGTGACCTTCTATTCCTCAGTTTTACCTGAAAGCTTCTGCATGCTTGTGTGTATATGGCATGAACAACTTTGGATCCAGCAATATGGCTGGCAACATTTGCATGTCCTTTGACAATATGTAGACATAATTAGGTGTTATAGATTAATGTATTTGTCAGGATTTCTTATTCTGACAGCAGAGAATGATTTAACAAGATTTCTGTAGCTACAGAATATAAAATAATGGAGATAACTTTGTTGCAAATTATCACCTGCTGGTATAAATTCTAATTAGAAGCTTATGTCACCATCCTGCATCTCAATCCTAAAATCCATGTACTACTCCTGCAATATTTGTGCAAGATGCTGACACACAGCAAGTAAGATAAAGCTGCTAAAAGGGAGATTTTCTGAGTGAGAGTTAGGTTTATATTGCCTTTCCTTCGTTCATCTCCAAATAGAACTCTAATCCCTATTTCCTCATGCACTGTGCTGCATAGCTACAATACCCCACATACTATGTACATAATAAAGGAAAGTGTAACTTTTCATGGAAGAAGTACTACAGAAACTGATCAAGTACTAGTTGCAATTTCAACACATTTTATATTTAAATTTTTATTTACAATGGACTAAATAGTTATGGCATTTTAACACATCTGATGGAAAAGCCTGACGTTTCTGATGTGGTTTCCTTGGCAGAAGTCCAAAGCGAGACCTTGGATTTTTGCCTAGGATCTTCATTTACAGAGGCAGTTTTGATTCTGATGTGGGTTACATCCATTGCAATAGACCCACGTCCTCTCGAGTGGATTCAGATGAGGATCCGATCGAAAGAATCAATATGTTCATTCTTTTTTTAACTCAACAAGGACTGAATGTCATCGGTTTGCACAAGGATTTTGATGAGAAAATCAATGCAGAATTTGCATTGAAATCCTTGTTAAAATCCATCATATTATCATTCCCTTATCATTCATTGCATTCATGATGGTATTAATATTACACTGGTATGAGAACTTGAACTTTAGATTAGAAATGCAAGTACTGCCTCTGCTTTAGGGGAAACTTTTTAAGACAAGTTTAGTAAAACAGGAATTTCTTATAGCTAAAATATATTAGATAGTCTAATACACGATCTAAACAGTAATGTCTTTTGCCATGATAACTTGTAAGCAGAGATTGGATTATGTTTAAGATGATTCGCAGTAACGAGTGGAACCAGCCATTTTTGACAATGCTGATATTTTCATCTATAGATCCAGCTTTGTTACATGCAGATACAGACAGAAGGTACAGTATCAGAGTTGGGACAAGGCATTTTGATGTCCCAGACAAATAGGACTAATGCACCTTCTCTCCCCTGGAAAATTCAAGTGCCTGGGTGGTCTGACTTGATGCATGGTGCCTCCGGCTACAGCCTTCACAGCCAGGTGGGATAGACAAAACTAATTGTGCCATCTTTTATTGAGGTTTAGTGAGTTCACTGTGCAGCATAAATGACACTACCTTTGTTCTGCAGGTCATTATGATTTTGATAAAATATGTATTTGCTTTGTATAGCCATTTTCTGAGAATAATAACGTATTTGTTTTTCCATCTATAGACTTGTGTGAGTACTTGATCTTTTGCAGACTGAAGTGTAGTTTTCATTGGTACCATTATTAGTTACCTGCATGTTTTTGACCTATGTCAATATTAGATAGACAAAGTGACCAAAAGAAACACAATCTTTGATCTAGGTATATTTTTTATGCCATTCACCATGAGGGATAAATGAAGCTATGTATTACTAGATCAGACGTTTACAGATGCTGTGATACCAATATGTGTAACTTTTTTTTAATTATTTTTCTTTGTTTTTATATTTGTAAAATGGGAAATAAGTGGTATATAAAACCTTAAGGGGTACATGTATGAAAACTGTCAAGGTCTAAGACTGACTTTGTTGCCCATAACAACCAATCAGAGCTCCCCTTTCATTTTATATAGTCAGATGAACGGTTGAGTTCTGATTGGTTGCTATGGGCAGAAAAGCAAGTCTTAGACCTAGACACTTTTTATACATGTCTCCCTATATTTTTAAAACATTTTTACTTTTTTCACTTGTATACATTGTTTTTACAGGGTACTTGACCACAAGGGAACACACTTACTTGTAGACTAGCCTGCAATGTATTGAAGAATAGCGTGCAATTACAACGCTCCTATTACACTCTAATGCAGCATCTAAGTAGTTGAATCAGAGTTATTTCTGGTCCCCATGCTGAAGGTAGGTGCTGGCTGACACTAGCAAGCCACACCCACCCGCTTAATATATCTTTGCGCCCCCTTTCTGACAGGCATGAAGTGGTGTCCAAGGCGATTGCCTACCTCTGCCTACTCATCATCCCAACGATGTACAGTATGTTCATATGCAAGGACCCTTTGCTAATCCACAAGAATAATAAGATCTGGCACTAATCAAACAGCAGTCTTTCAGTTTTTCACCTAGAGCCATTTATTGCTCACATCCTAAATGATTGTAAAGAACTGGGTCCTTATATTACATGTGTATATAGGAATGTCTGCAGGGCTGCTGTGTATGGACTTTTTCCACTGTTGGTGCTTGCTTTCTGGGATAGTGGCATTAGACAGGGGACTGAATGTTTATGTCTGTTTTAGTAAATACTTGCCATTTTAATAAAATAATAATACTGTAGTATCACTAGTTCCAACTCTAATTTGTGCTGTTTTTTCTTCATCCTGGAAAAAATATTAATAAATTGACAACTCTGTGTTGTCTTCCACTTTTTAATAGCCCCTATCTCTACATAGTCTGCCACTGATTGCACTGACTAACTCCTTAACGACCGCCCACTGTCTTTTGACGTCGGCTGGTGCAGGTCGTTCGTCTGCAGCGATGTCTTTTATCGTTGCTGCAGACATCGTAGTTTGCGACGCCCGGCGCCACAGCAGTGCTGTGAATGGGGCTGTACTACACAGCCCTGTTCCCAGCACAGCTCCTGCAAGCACCTGGGAGTGGGGGAAACTCACCACAGTTCATCACCGCAGCACAATCAAAGGTTTTCCCTGCTCTGTCGGGTGATCGGGACACCTGGTGACCTGACAGAGCCCGGGAAATGGCTGCACAGTCAGCCCTGGGGACCTAGAGCAGCCCCAGGGCTGTCTGTGTAAGAAGCCAGCGATCAGGGAAGACTGTGAGCTGCCCTGATCACTGCCTGTGTGAGACTGACACAGATTACAATGTATTAGCATATATGATTATGCTAATAAATTACTAAGTGTAAAAAAAAAAGTAATACAGTTATCCCTTCATGGGATTTTAAAAAAAAGTAAAAACATAAAAAGTGTAAAAAAAATAAATAAAAATAAATAAATAAGAAAATAAAAATAAATATTTCATAAAAATAATTGTACATATACTACACACACAAAACAACTCTACACATATCAGGTATCCATACAACCATAATAACCTGTAGAATTAATCTAACAAGTAATTAAGTATTAAATGTGAATGGTGTAAAAAAATAAATAAAAAAAAACAATTAAAAAAAAATAAAACAATTCTGCAATTATTTATAAGTGAACTATAACTATTCCCCCATAAAGTACAATTCGTCTCGAATAAAATAAGGCCTCATACATCTGTGTCATTGAAAAACTAAAAAAGTTACAACTGTTGAAACGCAAAGAGGCAAATACTAAAAAAAAATTTCTGGTCATTAACTACTTTTCTAGGCTAACTTTTTTAGGCTTAAGGGGTTAAACAAAATTAAATAGTCTTTTTAGGCCAAACTAGACAATTGCATAATGCAGTGATGTAATAGGTTCTCCAAAGTACTTTTATGTAGTGCTCTATCTTTGTAATAGATAAGGGTCCTAACTAAGGGATCCTTTTGATACTTCTACGTGCCCTAACAGGAGATGCAAGGGATGAACATTGCAGTAAAAGTAAGCAATCTGCATCCCAATCCTTATGTAACCTAAAGATCTTGCAGTGGATTTTCTGTGATCAAATCTATGGCAGATCATTATATGATGTACATATCTCCCTTTATAGGACACATGTAATGAAGTTGTTCAGAAATGACAAGCCCCTTTATGACTTTTACTTTGTGTCTATTTTTATTAATGATTTTCAAGTATTACTTGATTTGCAACAGAGAAGCACATTCTATTTATAAACACTTATTCATATAAACACATGTAAAGTATTCTATACTTTATAGTTATTTGTCAATCTTCTTGCAATTTATTCTCGTAAGAAATATGTACCAGAATCTATTTTCAGCTCACTGATTAAAGGCACCTCATAATTCTATAACAGTTTAGCAGTGGGAAGCCTTCACTCCCAAAAGAAACATGCACAAAGAACTATTTCAGTATAGGTAACTATCCATCAAAATGACAGATTTTGACAGTTTCTCTTGAAAAGGATCTAAATGTGTTATTCATTGAAAGATTAAAATCCATTTACAAAGATAGTTCACTAATATTCTACCTATGGTGCCCCAGTAGACCTCCTATTTCACCTAGGGCTTCTATAAATATGAAAACTTTTTTAACTACGTCATGTATGTATGTACCCAAAGATATTTTAAGATGGTACCAACACCCTAGTCTGCTATAATACTTTCAAAATACGTTAGATGTTATGCATTAGGGCTGGGTTCACAATGCTCTTCCATTTAAATTATAGTCTGGGAAAAGTTTAACACAGGGTATTATGGAAGGAGGGGCAGGCACTAAATGCAAAGGGCCCTTTGTGCAAAAACAGTATATGGGTCCTTTGTTCTTCAACAGCTCAGCATAAAGTACTCCCATAGGTCTCTCTAACAATCCACCATAAATTGTGAACCATTAGCTAAGATCACTAAATGTAATATACTAGATGGCATACAACTGCTTATAGGGCCCCTGTACAACTCCACAAACTACACTTATGGCTTGTCTGCCCCTATGTAACACTGGCATCCATCAATTATAGACTGATACAGGATCCATTTAATAGATGCACGGTAAGATATTTTATAATATATTCATTCAACAGGCGCTGTAATAAAGTGTATGAGCGACAGATGCCACTGTCAGCTTCAGGGTTGTAGATGAGTAAAATAGTAGCATTGATTACCCATAGGCTATGATGGTATCCATTCAATGGGTATGCCATGGAAAGTTCTGAAAAAACTCATGGCGTATCCATTAAACCAATTTCTATGCCATACAGTTGCATGAGTCATCGTAGACTAATATATCATCCATTATACTGAGTCCCAGCTATGCAAACAGTCTAGTCTATTACGTTATTCCATACTTAATTTTTTTAGTGGTATATTTACATATATAAGTCAAACTGAAGACAAAAAGACATCTAGACAATTTAATGGGAGCTTTTATGTACATATTAGATGTAGGGAAAAAAACTGTGTGAACTGCCAGCTTATAGAGTAATACTAAGTCATTGAAGGGTCCACTCCAATAACTGTAAGAGCTATATATTTCTAGAATTGTGCCCATGGTCAACTGCAAAATGAATCCAGTAGTGAACTGTGTCACTTTATGTTCCTAAAGACAGGAATTAGGTTTGCTGTACAGAAAAACACATACTACCAGCATGATTAATAGAATATTTGTCATTCATTGTTGTGTCTATGAATGACTATATTTTCTATAGTATTTATAGAGGTAATCATTGTTTTTCACCCTACCCTGTGGGTAAGCCAGATGCTGCATTGCTTTTAGGACATTCCGTAACACAGTGCTGGTCAGAAACTGAATGCATTCTATGGGCCACCAAAAAGCTCTGTGTACAGAGCCCTGCCTTGTTCATGGTGTAACAGTGTTAAAAGATAGCACTTTGACATTACTTCAGATCCTCAAATTAAGGTTGCATGTACTTTTAGGCTAGATTAGAAGGGTTGTCTATTATAGAAAAAAAAATCCTGGTAAATTTTCTCTCCCAACATTGTGGTACTTTTGTAATGTATTCTCATAACATTTTTGTGAGTTATTTGACAACAGGGAGCTCAGCAGTTTATTGTGTTTGGCACCCAGGAAACAGCTTTGTGCCAAGCCGAGGAAGTCAGGTAAAAAAGGATGTGACTTTTTGAGGGTAGCCTATAAGGCTACACCCCTTTGGCAGTGTCTCCAAAGATTTTTAACATGAGGGGGAAAAACAGGGGGCCTGCTGGTAGGAATGGAGATAGGCACAGATCTAAAACGTTCTTGGGGCTTTTAGTTTGGCAAGGCAAAGGGAAAATGCTTTCACAAAGAAAAAGCTGCTTAATGCAGAGATCCGAGGCTACATATAGCATGGGTCAAAGATAAATTTACACGGAGAACATGATAGGATGAGGAATTTTGATATTTCTGAAAAAACATTACACATTTTTGAAATGCTTCCAGCAGAAATCCATCAAATACAATACATTCTGAAAGTCCTCAGACCCTTTCAAATGTTTTCAAGTTTTGTTAACACAAGGCCTTGTGTTAAAAAATTAAAAGATTTTTTCCCCCCATCATTCTGCATTTGATACCATATAATGTGAAAGTATTTGAAAATACTCCTGGCATTTTGTCTTCTTTTGAGTGCTAGATCAGATGAAGCTGTTACTATGCAACTGCCTTAAATAACTCTTGAAACTATTAGCTGACCATACACATATGTGAGCTTGATTAATTAGGAATGATCAATAGCTTGCCCTCCATGAAGCTAATTTTCACTCTGTTGCTGGCACTGTGCATACTGGTAGCTGAGAGATTGTGTAGTGTGACCTTTTTGCATTCAGTCCTGTTTTGTTTTCTTACCTGTTCCCAGTTGTTAGAGCCCTGTTTGTTTTAGTTATGTTGCTTTTGTTGTGCCATGTGTCAGTTTAGCATTATGTTCCACTCCTTAGTTCTCTTTGGTGGTTTTGAGCTGTTTTGAGTCAGCATAGTGAGGGACTTTGGTAGGAATATTGTCAGGGGTAGAATAAGACCAGGGGTGTCTGGTGTTAGGGACAGCATTAGGGACAGGTTAGGGACTGAGTTAGAGAAAGTTAGTTCTTAGGGTAAGGTGTTTTTGGTGTCTTGCTTCTGGATTCAAGTAATTTATCGTTTCATCTCTATTACTGTCTTTGTTATCATATACCTTGCAGTGCATTATCAATTAGAAAGTTCCTACATTTATATTTGATAAAAAGCTTTGCATTACTTGCTTCTTTTCTGTTATAAGTTTTGTTGCTGGCCATGCCAACCAGCATTGTTACAGCTACTTCACTTGATATTTAGCTCTTGGGGCCTCTAATTTCTCTAAAAATCCTCTTTAAAATGTTACATCTGCATGTTATTCTCACTTGACATGAAATCAGAATAAACTTTAACCATTTTAGGTCAGTTAGGATTAAAAAAATTATTTATATTTGCCAAATGCCAGAAAAATGACAGAGAGAGAAAAAATTTCTAAGGCATTTGTATTACTTTCTGCAAATTCAAACGTTTACATATATTTCATTAGTATTTGGTAGCATTGCCCTTCAACTTTATGACTTGGGTCAAATGTTTTGGATCTCCTTCCACAAGCTTCTCACAGTAGTTGGTAGGAATTCTGTCTCATTCCTCGTGACAGAACTGCTGTAACTGAGCCATGTTTGTAGGTCATCTTTCTCACACCTGCCTTTTCAGCTTTGCCCATAGATTTTCAATAGCATTGAGATCAGGGCTTTGTGATGACCACTCCAAAACATTGACTTGGTTATCCTTAAGCCACTTTGTAATCAGTTTGGCAGCATGCTTTGGATCATTGTCCATTTGGAAGACGCTTTTCTGCACAAGCTTTAACTTCCTGCCTGATGTCTTGAGATTTTACTTCAGTATTGCCACCTAATCTTCTTTCCTCATGCTGCCATCTATTTTGTGAAGTGCACCAGTCCCTTCTTCAGCAAAACAACCCCACAACACTATCCCAACAGTTCTCGTTTCACTGTGAATAATGACAAGATCTTGCCAGCTTCCACCAGCAACATTACAAGGTGTTTTGCTTTTGTTCTTGGGTTTATGTGCACATGTCGGACCAAAGCACATTAATCTCTGAGACACAGAACCCATCTCCTTCCTGAGCGGTATGATGACTGGACATTCTTATTTTATTTGTACTTGTGTATGATTGTACAGATCAACGAGGTACCTTCATGTATCTGGAAATTGCACCCAACGATGGTCGAGACTTGTTCAAGTCCACATTTCTCTTCCTGATATCTTGGCTGATTTCTTTAGACTTTCCTATGATGTAACACACAGAAGCAGTGTGTTTCTGGTGTACTTTTTAAAATAAATCCACAGATGTGTCTCTAATTAACCAGAAGCTTTAAAAGACATGACGTCATCATATGGGCTGTCCCAAATTGTTTACAGGCATAGTAATCCTAGTGTTTGTAAACTTTTGACTTTGCAGAAAGTAAAAAAAATGGCTTAAAAAAATTCTCTCTCATTATTCTGGCATTTGGCAAATATAAATAATTTTGGTAATCTTAATTAACTTAAACGGGTAAAGTTTATTCTGATTTTATGTAAGAGTGAGAAAAACATGAATATGTGTTTTTTTTATATAATGTATGTAAACTTTTGGTTTCAACTGTATATAGTATACATGCACTGTATTGTAAAATACATATTAATAGTTATAAAGACAATTTTCTATGGATGACACCTCTAAATAATGGTCATACAGTTACCCCATAACACCGTTAAACAAGCAGCAAATATTATCACCATACTGGTACTTCACAAACCAGTAAATACCACTTTACAATGACCAAATAATACTGTCACATATCACCACCACTGAATAATGCTGCCTGTTCCTAAATATAAACGATTATATAAAAACCACTACTCCCACCATACAATGACCTATAGGGATAAATATCTATTGTATTCACTTACTCTGCAGACATATACATATATGTGATTACAGTGCAGCTACATCCATTTACATTTACAAGCAAAAGGGTAACCATGTTTTGAACTTTTCACTTTCAGGCTCCATATCTCACCATCCACTACAGCTTTGAACATAAGACTACCATCGCTTTATAGAAAATAATCTTGGCTATCTCATACATTATTTGACTTTCAACTATTTAGTATATGCAGATTCTTGTCATGTAGCTGCATTGTTACTGTTTTGCTCCTGGTGGTTGAACAATCTTTTTCTTCTTGTATACTACAAATTCAACCTGTTCTCACATTTCCTAATAACTCAGTGAGTTATTAAGTTGATTTCCAAGCGAAAGGTTTACTGGTTCAAATCGAAGAGCAGCCGTGAACAAGATTTCCCAAAAAAAGAGAAACAGCAGCATCCGGCTCATCAATAGTGGTCTCTCAGCCAAGAAAATTGCCAAACTGCATCATGTGAGGCTGTGACAGCTGGAAGAATATGTCTGTCCATTCATTCCAAAGCCAAGAGGTGGAAATCCAGGCAAAATATCTAAGTCAACAAGTCGGCTCATGACAAGGTCGATCAGCTCTGACGCCACAGACACGGCAGTGGAAGGTGCTCGTGTGTTTCACAATAGTGAGATCACAGACGTCCATGCAGGCACCGTGAAAAACGCATTACACAAGCAAGGAATGGGAACTCGAAAAAAGGTAAAGAAGCCTAGACTTCAATATCATCATGAGAAGCGACGGCTCGAGTTTGCAAAAAAAAGTACGAAAAGTGGGCAATAGAAGATTGGAAACGGGTGATCTGGAGCGATGAAATGAACATGAATAAACTGGACTCTGATGGGTGCAAATGGGCCTTCAAGAATCAAGGGAAAAGGGGACTAAAAGATCGAGAAATTGACGTAACTGGCAAGCTGGGTAGAGGAAACCAGATTATATTGGGTTGTTTCACAGCCAAAGGCATTGGATATTTGACCAAAATAGATGGTGGTCTCAGTGTAGAGCCATATGTGAGTATCCTACACGATGAGTTACTTTGTACACGAGAGGACTATCAGTATTAAAACGATGACATAGTGCTTCAGCAAGGCAACGACCCAAAGCATATGCCGAGATTAGTGAAGAAATGGTTCAATGACAATGAAGTAGAGTTGCTGTATTGGCCTCCACAGTCCTCAGACCTCAACCCAATTGAACACTTGAGGGTAGAGTTGAAGCAAAAGCTGTATTTATATCTAATTCCAGTCTGCACCAACATTGGGAACATGTAGAAGAAATCTGGGACTTGAATCTGATTGAGAGCATGCCCAGAAGGATACTGGCAGTGTTGAAAGCCAAAAGTGGATTTACAAAATACTAACAAGATAATAAAATTTAAAATTTAGATTTTTAGGAGTGAAACAGTAACAGTGCAGCTACATGACAAGAATCTGCCTAACCAAGCATATGCTAAATAGTCAAATTTACGTATGAGATAGCCAAAATGATTGTCTATAATATAATGGTAGTCTAATGATCACAGCTGTAGTGGATGATGAGATACAGTATGGAGCCTGAAAGTCAAAAGTTCAAAACATTGATACCCTTTTGCTTATAAGTGTATACCAGCAAGGACATACATGTCCAAACACATTTTTTTAAAGAGCTTAAATTGACAATTTGTTAGCAAATTCTAAATAAAATTTGTATTTATTGCACTGGTCACTTTGATTTGCAACATCATGATAAAAGCCTCTTTTTCCACATTTTGACAGAAGCGGCTGGGTGAATTCTGTTCAAAGTATTTTACTGCTTAAGGCAAAATGATCTGTAAAACAAGATGTGTAAAACAGCTTCATAACAATTTACATATAATAGGAAAAGTGTATTAACAAAGTCTAAATAACGTCTGAGATGAGAACTGTATACAAAGATAGGATAGGACTGCCCGATTTGAGACCACGTTGAAAGTCGTGGGCAGCTTAAACATGTTCTGATCAAGATATGTGAACCGAGAGTCTCAAGTTTTTTCATGTATGATAGATAGCATAAATGCTTTTTTAGGGATTTCGACGTAGTGTATTGCCCTTTTTGCAGAAAAGTGCGCTGGCGGCGGTCTGTGTGTGTACATGTATAATTAATGTGTGCCGCAGCCTGGGCCCGTGGCACCCAGGTTTGCATCGTTTTTTTTAGAGATGTTTTTGTGTGCAGAAACATACGTTTATTGGTGTACATTGATTTTAACCTATTAAAGGGAAAAGGGGGGGTGGGTTCCATTTTTGGGGTTTTTGTCCCCGCCCACTCTCACAGGCTGTCATAAGAAGGGCGCTTTTCAGGGTTGGGGTTTTTGATTTTTTCTATCTGAATAATGGAGGTCGGTGACCAGTGAGAGCCTGTATTGGCTCGATTGTGATTGAGAGGTAAAGCTTAGGATAGGTTCATGCACCGATTTGAGACCCGTTGAAAGTCGTGGGCAGCTTTTAAACATGTTTCTGATACTTGTTATGTGAACAGAGAGTCTCAAAGTTTTTTCATGTATGATTGATAGAATAAATGAATTATTTAGGGATGTTTCGACGTTGTGTAATTGCCCTTTTTGCAGTAATGTGCCGCTGGAGGCGGTCTGTGTGTGTACATGTATATATTAATGAGTGCCGCAAGCACTGCCAAGGGCACCAAGGTTTCATACGTTTTTTCAGGAGTTGTTTTTGTGTGCTAGAAACATACCGTTATAACTTGGCTTGTACATTGATTTATAACCATATATGGAAAGGATGTGGGTGCTGCCATTTTGGGTCTGTCCCCGCCCACTATCACAGGCTGTCTTATAAGAAGGGAGCTTTGCAGGTGTTGGTGTTTTTTTTTTTTTCTCTCTGATTAATGGAGGGTCGGTGACCAGTACGTGAGACGGCTATGATTGGCTCGATTTGAGCGGTATGTTAGGATAGGAGTTGCCCGATTTGTGTACACGTTTGAAAGTAAGTGGGCAGCTTAATCATGTCTGATAAAGATATGTGAACCGAGAGTCTCAAAGTTTTTTAATGTATGATAGATAGCGTTAAATGCTTTCTTTAGGGATTTTTAGACGTAGCTGTATTGCCCGTTTTGCATGAAATGTGCCGCTGGCGGCGGTCTGTGTGGTACATGTTTAATTACATGGTGTTGCCGCAGCCCTGCAGTGGCACCCTGTTTGAATACGTTTTTCAGAGATGTTTTTTGTGCTGCTAGAAAACATACGTTTTACTTGGTGTGTACATTGATTTTAACCTATATGGAAGGATAAGGGGTGCATTCCTTTTTGGGTTTCTGTCCCCGTCCACTCTCAAAGGCTGTTCTTTAAGTAGGGCAGCTCTTTTCAGGTTGGTGTTTTTTATTTTTTCTCTCTGGAATAATGGAGGTCGGTGAACCAGGTGAGAGGCCTGATTGGCTCGATTGAGAGGTAAAGATAGGATTGGCTGCCGTCTTTGAGAATCGGTTGAAAGGCGTGGGCAGCTTAAAAATGTTATGAGCATGATATGTGAAACGTGTAGTCTAAAAGTTTATTTCTTGCTATGATAGATAGCATAAATGCTTCTTTAGGCGATTTCGACGTAGTGTATTGCCTTTTTGCTGAATATATGTGACGCTGGCGGCGAGGTCTGTGTGTGTACATGTATAATTACATGTGTGCCGCAGCCCTGCCAGTGGCACCCAGGTTTGCATACGTTTTTGGGAGATGTTTTTGTGTGCAGGAAACATACGTTATACTTGGTGTTAATTGATTTTAACATTATGCGAAAGGGAAGGGGGTGCTTACATTTTGGTGTCTTATGTCCAAGCCCACTCATCTAAGGCTGTACTTAAGAAGGGCTGCGTTGGCTGGTTGGGTGTTTTTTATTTTTTATCTCTGAATATTGGAGGGTCGGTGGACCCAGTGAGAGGCCAGATTGCTCGGATTGAGGAGGTAAAGAATGAGGATTAGGGAGCTGACCAGTTTTGAGACACAGTTGAAAGTCAGTGGGCGCTTAAACATGTTATGATAAAGATTGTGAACCGAGTGTCTCAAGTTTTTTCTTGTATGATAGATAGAATAAATTTGCTTCTTTTGGATTTCGACGTAGGTATTGCCCATTTTTGCAGAAATGTGCCGATGCGGCGGTCTGTGTGTGTACATGTATAATTACATGTGTGCCGCAGCCCTGCCAGTGGCATCCCAGGTTTGCATACGTTTTTCAAGTTGTTTTTGGTAGTGGAAGAAACATAAGTGTTTCTTGGTTTGTACATTGTTTTAACATATTTGGAAAGCAAGGGGTTGCTTCCATTTTTGGGTTTATGTCCAGCAGACCACTCTCATCAGGCTGTCATAAGAAGGGCAGTAGCTTTTGCTGATGGGTGTTTTTTATTTTTTCGCTTGAATAATGGAGGTTCGGTGACCAAGTGAGGTGCATGATGGCGCTCGATTGTGAGGTAAGATTAGGATTGGGCGACCTGCCGATTTGAGACCACGTTGATGAAAGTCGTGGGCAGCTTAAAACATGTTATGATAGATATGTGAAAACCGTGAGTCTCTAAGTTTTTTTCATTGTATTGTTAGTTAGTTAGCATAAATGCTTCTTTCAGGGTTTTCGACGTAGTGTATTGCCATTTTGCAGTAATGTGACGCTCTGGCGGCGGTCTGTGTGTGTACATGTATTATTACATGTGTGCCGCAGCCCTGCCAGTGGCACCAGGTTTGCATACGTTTTTTCAGAGATGATTTTGTGTGGCAGAAACATTGTTATACTTGGTGTACATTTGATTTAAACCCTTTTTGGAAAGGATTGGGGTGCTTCAATTTTGGGTTTACTGTCCACCGCCCATCTCTCAGGCTGTTAATAGAAGGGCAGCTTTGCAGGTTGGGTGTTTTTTATTTTTTCTCTCTGAATATTGGAGGTGGTTGAACAGTGAGAGGCATGATTGGCGTCGATGAGAGGTAAAGTTAGGTAGGACATGCCCGATTTGAAGGACACGTTGAAAGTCGTGGGCAGCTGTAAACATGTCTGATCAAGATATGTGAACCGAGAGTCTCAAAGTTTTTTCTGTATGATAGATAGATATAATGTTCTTTAGGGAATTTCGAAGTTGTGTATTGCCCTTTTTGCTTGATATGTGCCGATGGCGGCGGCGAAAGGGGTCTGTGTTGGTTACATGTATAATTACATGTTCGACGCAGCCCTGCCAGTGGCACCCAGGTTTGCATTACGTTTTTCTTCAGAGATGTTTTTTGTGTGCAGAAAACATACGTTATACTGGTGTACATTGATTTTAACCTATATGGAAAGGAAGGGGTGTGTTCATTTTGGTTTCTGTCCCGCCCACTCTCACAGGCTGTCTTAAAGAGGGCAGCTTTGCAGGTTGGGTGTTTTTTATTTTTTCTCTCTCTGAATAATGGAGGTCAGGGTGACCCAGTAGAGCCCTGATTGGCTAGATTGAGAAGGTAAATATAGGATAGGACTGCCCGATTTGAGACCAAGTTGATACAGTCGTGGCAGTCTTAAACATGTTCTAATCAAGATATGTGAACGAGGGAGTATCAAAGTTTTTTCATGTTGATAGATAGCATAATGCTTCTTTAAGGGATTTCGGAAGTTTAGTGTATTGCACTTTTTGAAGAAATGTGCCGCTTGGCGGCGGCCGCTGTGTGTGTACATCGTATAATTCATGTGTGCTGCAGCACTGCCAGTGGAACCCAGGTTTGCATACGTTATTCAG
This sequence comes from Phyllomedusa bahiana, assembly GCA_025379985.1. NCBI lineage: Eukaryota > Metazoa > Chordata > Amphibia > Anura > Hylidae > Phyllomedusa > Phyllomedusa bahiana. The sequence continues at coordinate 6,997 of JAODAL010036579.1, read as the reverse complement.
AGATGTTTTAGTCTGTGCAGAAACATACGTTATACTTGGTTGTACATGATTTTAACCTAATGGAAAGGAAGGGGGGCTTCCATTTTGGGTTTCTGTTCCCCGCCCACTCTCTCAAGGCTGTCATAAGAAGGGCAGCCTTTGCTGGTTGGTTGTTTTTTATTTTTTCTCTCTGAATAATGGAGGTCGGTGACCCAGTGAGAGGCATTGATTGGCTCGAGTGAGAGGGTAATAGATAGGTAAGATTGGAATGCCCGATTTGGAGACAACGTTGAAAGTCTGTGGGCAGCTTATACAATGTTATGGATAAAGATATGTGAACCGAGAGTCTCAAAGTTGTTTCAATGTATGTAGATAGCTAATGCTTCTTTAGGGAATTCGACGTAGTGTTTTGACCTTTTTGCAGGATATGTGCAGCTGGCGGCGGTTGTGTGTGTACCTATGTATAATTACATGTCGTGCAGCAGCCCTGCCGTGGCACCTGGTTTGATACGTTTTTTCAGAGATGTTTTTTGTGTGCAGATACATACGTTATACTTGGTGTACATTGATTTTAAACCTATATGGAAAAGGAAGGGGTGCTTCCAATTTTGGGTTTTTGTCCCCGCCCCACTTCACAGGCTGTCAATTAAGTAAGGGCCAGCTTTTGCAGGTTGGGTGTTTTTTATTTTTTCTCTCGTAAAATGGAGGTCGGTGACCAGAGAGGCCTGATTGGCTCGAATTGAGAAGGTTCTAGATAGGATAGGACTGCCCGATTTGAGACACGTTGAAAGTCGTGGAAGCTTTAAACTTGTTCTGATCAAGATATGTGAACCGTAGAGTCTCAAAAGTTTTTTCATGTTATGATAGATAGCATAAATGATTCTTTTGGGATTTAGCAAGTAGTGTATTGCCCTTTTTGCAGAAATGTGCGCTGGCTGGCGGTCTGTGTGTGTACTTGTATATTTACAATGTCGTGCACAGCAGCTCCTGCCTGTGCAAACCAGGTTTCGCATAAGTTTTTTCAGAGGATGTTTTTATGGAAGAAAATTCGTTTTTACTGGTGATACATTGATTTAATACTATATGGAAAGCAAGGGGTGCTTCCCCATTTGGGTTTCTGTCCCCGCCCACTCTAACTGGCTGTCATAAGAGGGCAGCTTTGCAGGTTGGGTGTTTTTTTTATTTTTTCTCTATGAATAATGGAGGTCGGTGACCAGTGAGATGGGCCTGATTGGCTCGGATTGAGAGGTAAAGATAGGATAGGACTGCCGATTTGAGGACCACGTTGAAAGTCGGGCTGGGCAGCTTAAAAACATCGTTTGCATCACTGAATATGTGAACGAAGGAGTCTCAAGTTTTTTCCTGTATACAAATTAGCACATTTATTTAAAATTTAGAACTCTCATGTTTTTTGTAGTGTTCCTATTTTTCTATAGGTTTCATCCTTTGGACTACACTGGATTCATTGTACTACATCACATTAGCATTTAATCCATTTCTTTTAAAAAAATGGTCAGCAATGTATATTATCAGGATGTGCTTATTTAAATAGTGTTTTTTTTTTCTGTTGTTTCTGTGTTTTATGTTTTTTTTTTTATTATTTTATTCCAGTGTTAGTAATGGAGACATCTGACAGATGCAACTCCATTATTAGTGTTGGGATTTGGAGTCAGCCAGTGGTGTTTCTTTTCACCCAAGGATAACACTAACCTCCTCCCACTATTACTCCAAAAGCCAATGCACCAGGAGTACTTTGAAAAGAGGGGTTAGCATCAGAAGAAGATCATGTAATGTGATGATCTGCTTCTGGGATGGCTGCAGGCTGGTATTTTTAACATTCCCATCCTGATATTGTCAGACAGTAGCTGTCAATTCTACAATGTGGGGTTATTAAAAATCATTTGTTTATTGAAAAATCTACGAATCAACTAATTTTTAAAAAAAGATCAACGTAGAGTTCTTCCCTTTTCATTACCAAGGGAAGTAAAACTGATAGTTGCAGCATGATACTATCAGAATGGGAAGGTTGATGACTATTGGGCCTTTCGTTTCCCAAAAATACAAGCCAGCAGCTGTCCCAGAAGAAGACTTTTATATTAAAGGAATCACCTCTAATAGCTCTTCCCACAATCCATAGTGTGTTGAGAATTGGTGTAATAGTCAGCCTTGAGGTGATGAAAATCACCACTGGCTAACACCAAGCCCTAGCGACAGTGATGGAGAGGTGCCTGTCAGATGCCTCCATTACTAACACTAGAATAAAACACTCTAAACATGACACTCCTCCATCCCCCATTGTAAACCCTCCACTCTTACCCAACTCCCCTGCTCTGAAAAGGTCCCTTCCACCCCCAAGCCCCTTCCTCTAACCCACCTCACCCACTCTGAAACACTTCCTCTCCACCCCCCCACCCCCCCCACTATAACTCTTCACCACTGCACCAATTCCCCCCCGCGTCCCTCTCCATTCCAGTTACCAGTTCTGGAGTTAAGCAATCCCTTCAGAGTACTCAGTGCTCTGCTGAGGAGAGGGAGAGGAGTTCCTTGACCAGTAATGCACGGTCTGACAAGATACTGTAAGAAGAACGCAGGGGCAATTATGGAGGCTGTAATCTAATCTCACCTCATGCCTGTCCATTCACTTTGCTGTTTATATAACTCGCACAAAATGTATGGTAGGCCACATACCAACTAACCCCTTCCCCGGCCCCACCGCTTTTATTCACCTTCTCAAGACAGGGTTGTTACACGGCCGGGTTCTGAGGTTGTTCTTCGGTCCAGGCTGCTCGATAGACAGATGCTGGCTGGTGCAGCTGACACTGCCTTGTATGGAGTAGACTCAGGACCTGAGGCTGCTCCATACCTGCTTCCCCTTACATGCCTTCTACTCCTTATTGACAAGCAGAGGTAGACATCCTGGGCAGTCACCTACCTATGCCTGCCTGTCGACCTGGCTCTGCTTTCTATATTCCGCCCACAGCCGATGTAGGTGATGAAGGTAGTGAGAGAGGAGGGGGACGCCATATAAAAGTTATTCCTGATCACCAACCATTGATTAACAGCTTTCATCTAAGATATTACATATGATTTTATATATAGACGTAGCAAAGATAAACTTGACAGATAATGCACCAAGATATCACAGAACAGAACACTATCTCAACTTGTTCAATGATTTTCATCGGCTTTTGTTGTGATCTTAAAAGAGATAACATGAAAAGCTGTGATATCCTTTGTGAAGTTAAACTTTGCTATGTCCGTTGAGTTTTTTTGAGGAAAAAAAGCATTTATGTAATGTGTAGCCCCAGAAAAGGTTGGGGGTTCCCGCTCATTTGGGGTTTCAAGTTTCACGTTGTCTGCGGACTTCAAAATTAAGGGGGGCCCTGTAAACAGGGTTTGCCTTTTTTGGGGTTTTACGCGCCTCCCGGCCCGAATCCCCTGTCGAACGCGGATGCGTGTTGGCGCAGCGTTCGCCCCTTTTTAGCGCCCCCCAAAGGGGCGGGCAGTGGGGCGCGGTGTGGCGCAGGTAGGGTTCCGGGGCGGGACAGGGCGTTTGAAAACTCCCGGGCATGTACACGCGAGTCGGCAAAGCGAGGCGCGTGCAGCGCTCGGAGCCCCGACAGTAAGACGGTTTATTTTGGGTCTAAATGCCCTGCGGGGGCGGTAAGCAGAACCCGGAACATGGAGGAAGCAGATGGGAAGATGCGCCCAAAAAATCTGGCGCTCCGCTGGGTCAGCGGGGAGATGATTCCAAAAAAAATCCCCTTTTAAAGGCTGGAAAACAGTGTAGAAAAGAGCTAACCCTAAAATAACATAAAAAAAAAAAACATCCTTTTCCCAAAAAATCTGAAAGGGGCTTAAAAAATCGGATATTGGAAGTTCCCGGGGAAATACAGTAATTAATTGTAAAAGTTTCTATTTGTCGGCATAAACCGGCCAATCAGAATAGGGCGCAGTAAACCCTTTAAAAAACCTTGGAAAACGTTTTGCCCAATCAGAATCAATGGGGGAATTTCAAAATAAGTAAAAATGCAGAAAAAGAGGTTGTTGAGCTAGCGACAGTGAATAGGAGCGACAAAAGCCCCAATATACCATTACCGTGAAAAGGCAAAAATAAAAATGCCCAAACGGTAGGTCGATCCCTGTCCCCCTTGGTTAGGAGGGAAATAAAGGTGATATTTTGAAAAAAGATTCGCGGGTTTAAAATTTCTTTTTGATCGAAAAACCCATTATACCCTTGGGGAAAAATTTTTTGAACAATCAAAACCCAAGGCGGGACGTTCAAAATACAGAAAAAATACAAAAAAGAGTGATTGCGAGGGGTGGCTTGGGGCACCCCGCCAATCGAGGCGAGCTATTCTCCCCTTTTGTTATGGAGAGTGGGGGCAATGCAAAATCGGGGCTCAGCGCCCTGGACATGGAAATTAATAAAAAAATCATTTTTATTAAGTGTAAAACATTAAAAAAGAGCTAAAACCCTTTTGTAAAAATAAACACTTAAAACCCTAACAAGGTTTGTCGCCGAGACCCCTAAAGGGAATTTCAATAGAGAGAATTTGGGGGAAAAAAGTAATTCAAATTGTTTAAATCTTTATTGGTCGCAGAAGCCAGCCATCGAATTGAGAACAGTGTCCCATTAAAACCTATGGAGAAAATTGACCAATCAGAATGGAGCGACAAAGACCCTTTTTACCTTGGGGAAAATTTTGACCCAATCAAAATCCAAGGCGGGACAGTTTAAAAAACAAAAAAACAGAAAAAATCTGATTGGTGAGCTGCGGGCTTTGCATCCCAGCCAATCGACGGAGCTATTCTCCATTGTAGTCATGGAGAGGCGCGCACTGAAATTCGGCGCTCAGCCCCCGGTGGATGAATTTTAAATAAAAAAAAATTTTGATTTAAGTGTAAAAATTATAAATAAAGAGCTAAAACCTTCTTAAAAAAAAAATCTTTTAAACCCCGAAAACGCTTTGTCCCCGGACCGGCGTACAGGGGGAATTGAAATAGAGAGAATCCCCGGGAAATACAGTAATTAAATTGTTTAAGCCCCTTTATTGGGCGGTTTAAAACCCGCCAATCGAATAGGAGCGACAGGGCCCTCAAATCCTAGGAGGCAATGACCAAACAGAAAGGTGCGCAGGGAATTTAACCTATGGAGAAAAATTGCAACAATTCCCAAGGCGGGACATTTTTAAAATTCAGTAAAAAGGAGAAACGAGTGATTGGGTTTAGCTAGGGGGGTGTCCCGCTTTGCCTCAAGGGGCGAGCTACTTTTATAGAGTTTATGGGGAAAAAAAAAATTCCGACAATTGTGATTTTGGCTTAGTTAAAAGAGGCGGTTATTTGGGGCCAAAGGGAGAGCGAGGGTTTTTAAAGAATCGAATAAAAAAATGTACATGGCCCAAATCAAATTTTAAGATACAGAAGTTGTCCCCATGGTAATAAAAAGATAATAATATGGGGGAAACAAAAAACATATTAATTCAATAAAATCATGTTTATTTCTTTTTTTTCGTTATCCAAGGTCAAAAGTTGGGGCAACCCAAAAAAAGGGGAAATAAAATGTTTGATTGATGTAAAATTTTTTATTACTGTCTTTTTAGTTTTTTAAAACTGTCCCCCCTTTGTTTTTTGATTGGTCTATATTTCTCCTGGTTAAATGGGACACGGGTCGCTCCTTCTGTTGGGTAAAAAATTTTCCCCATAGTTTTAATGGGTCTTTGTGGGCCCCTATTTGATTGGCGGGCTTCTGCCGAAAAATGAGAAAGCTTTAATTGAATTACTGAAATTTCCCCGGCAATTCTCCTTTTTGCAATTTCCCCAGTAGCGCCGGTTTTCCTCGGAACCCCGCGTTACGGGGTTTAAGTGCTTTTTTTTTAAAAAAAGGTTCAGCGCTTTACTGTAATGTTTTACATTTAATAAAAATGAGTTTTTTTATTATACTCATCCGACGGGCGTAGCCCCGGGGATTGCATTGCGCCCATTTTTCCAAAGGGATACAATGGAGAAGTAGTGGCGTCGTTTGGTGGATACCCAACCCACCCTAGCTAGCCAACAGATCTTTTTTCTGCATTTTTACGGTATTTTGAACTGTCCACCTTTGTTTTTGGGTTTTGGTAAAAAATTTCTCCAAGGATATAATGGGTTTGTAGTTCTATTCTGATTGGTAAAATAGTTCTCATGGTTTAAGGGGGACACTTCCTCTATTCTTTGGGCTGGTTTATGCGACCAATAAAAAGAGCTTAAAAAATTTGAATTACTGTTTTTTTCCCGGCAATTCTCTCTATTGAAATTCCTTATGTAGCGCGGTCTGGCGACAAAATGCTTTGTTAGGGATTTTTTTAATGTATTTTAGAGAAGGTTCAGGCTTTTTTGATAATGTTTTACACTTAATAAAAAAAAAGTTTTTTTTTGTCTACCCTGCCTCACGGCGCTGAGACCGAGATTTTCATGGGCCGATCTTCCAAGACTACAATGGGAGAAGTAGCTGGGTCTGATTGGTGGGTTTTGCCCAAGCCCCATAGTTTAACCAATCGCTTATTCTTCATTTTTAAATTTTTGAAATGTCCCCTTTGATTCTGATTGGGCAATAGTTTTTCCAAAAAATTTTAATGGGTCTTTGGGGCTCCCATTCGATTGGCTAGCTAGCCAACCCCCGCTAGCTCAACCCCAAACAGTCTTTTCGCATTTTTACTGTATTTTTTAACTGTCCCCCCTTTGATTCTGATTTGGCAATGTTCTCCATAGGTTTTAATGGTCACTGTCGCTCCTTTTTTGATTGGCGGTTTATGCCGACCCTGAGAATACTTTCAGAATTTTTAAAATTTTCGGGATTTCCCCCCTAATTTCCATATCCAAATTTTGAATTTGGTATTGGAAAAAAGATTTTGTTTATGTTTTTTTTTATTTTAGGTTTGAGCTCTTTTTGAGAATGTTTTCCACCTTTATAAAGGGGATTTTTATTTATATCCGCAGACATGTGGAATGTTTTTTCGCTGTTTCCGCCCGTCTCGCATCG
>JAODAL010036578.1:0-41490 GCA_025379985.1 Phyllomedusa bahiana | reverse complement strand
GGTTTTTTTGGAGGTGGAAAAAATTTTAAAGGGGGAGTCAGGCTCCGCTTGGCTCCCAGTGGTTGGTGACCAGGCTGGCGAAGGTTGGGGCTCCACAGGGCAGAGGCCTTGGGAGCGCAAGAATGTTAGCCGCCAGAGGTGGCTTTTTTTGCCCTGAAACCGGGGGTTGACGTTGGGGCAATGGCTGAGAGAGAAGGAGGAGTAACTTCGCCAGACCATGGTTGGTTGGAAAATCAGAGCTCCAAGGACCTCAGCCCCAAGTTTAGTTAGGGATAGTGTCAGATAGGTTTTTTGGGGGAAGGGATAATGGAAAATGGGTATTTCAGAGTTCTTCAATACCCATTGTCTGTAAGGTATTTTGTTACTTGTTTGTGAAATAAAATGGCTGTTGTGGCCAGTTTATCCAACCCATGTCTCAGTGTCTTCTTTGAAATAGGGAGGTCAAGTGGGTGTGGGTACTTTGGTCATGGATAGCCATAGATAGGCGCTGCATAGGGTCATGAGTTGTTCTCTTCCCTTTTTTTCTCCATATGGCCCAGAATGAATTGACATCGCCTCACGGCCACTACTCATTCCTGTAGACTTTGTCACACAAACATCTTAGACTCCTCACTTTTTCAGCATTTCCCTAGAAATTCCCACCTTTATACAAACTCAGCATCCATAGCGCCCCTCAGAAGATCACGGTTGTTCTGCCTTAGCCACTACTTGCACCACGCAGATGGCTGCTGTGATCACTGTATCACTGGGTCTATGTGACCCAGCGATGCAGCTGTGTGGCGAGGGGGGCCCTGTAGGGTTGCAAGTGCGACCAATGCAGCCCATGTAGCTGCGATAAAGATTGTCGTCAGAACTCGAGGCCTCACTGGGCAGCACTCAATGTCGGGGTAGCAGCCTGGACCCTGGCAGCCCACCCTGAATCTTCCTGATGTTGAGAAAACCCCTTTAACTCCTTAAGGACCCGGCGTTTTTTTTTGTTGACACGTTCATTTTTCCCTCCTCGCCTTTCCAGAGCCATAACCTTTTTATTTTTCCACCTACATAGACACATGAGGGCTTTTATTTTGCGGGACAAGATGTACTTTCTAATGGTGTTATTCACTATACTATAGAATATACAGGGAAACCGCAAAAAAATTCCAAGCGGGACAAATTGTGAAAAAAAATGTATTTCCGCCATGTTTGCGGGGGTTTTGCTTTTAAGGCATTCAATATTCGGTCAATACAATGTGTTTTCTGCATTCTACTGGTTGATACACATCCGGCAATACCAAACACGTAAGGTTTCCGTTATGTTTTGGTACCATAAAAAAATTCCAAACTTTTTCTATTTTTTAAATTTGCGCCGCGGCGCCAGTTTGTGCGACCAATAACTTTTTTGTACTAACACCTATGGACGTCAGTGAGGATGCATTTTTTGCGGGCTGAAGTGTACTTTTTATCGCTAGCAGTTTGAAATTGATGCGACTTTTTTGATCACTTTTATTCCATTTTTTAAGTGACATAAAATGATCAAAAAATGCAATTTTGGTGTTTGGAATTATTTTTCTTCTACGGTGTTCAGCGCACGGGATAAATGATGTTATATTTTTATAGATCGGACCGTGACCAAATATGTGTAACTTTTTTATTATTTTATTGTTTTTATTTGTAAAAAGGGGGGTGATTTGAACTTTTAATACTTTTTTTTGTACTGTAAAACTTTATTTTTTATTTTTTTTACTTTAACATTGAGGCCACCTTTGGTGCTTGACCACTAGGTGGCGCAATTGTCAATACAGTCTAATGCATTGCATAGGCAATGCATTAGAGTGTACCAAGATGGCGGTTTCCCCACTTCCTGTCTGCGGACGGAAGTGGGGAAAACCAGGACATGGAAGTGACAGGAGCCTTCCCAAGGCTGCCCACTTCCATGTCCGGTGGTCGGATCATTGCAGCTATGCTGCAACGGTGCCGATCACCCTGACGATCGGTGCGCGCCACTGATCGACATTCATTCAGACGCCGCGGCCATCGTTGCCGCGGTGTCTGATGGGTTAAACAGCGCGGGCGGGCGACGTTGCCCATTCGCGCTTTAACACCCGGCCGCTATGTGGGGGGGGGGGGTCGTGGAGCGAACCCCCTGCAAAGCCTCTTAGCGGCCCTAGGACGTACTCATACGCCGAGGGTCGTTAAGGGGTTAAAGAAAGCATGCTATGTTTGTGTAGGAGTCTTCTTTCCTCCAAACGGAGAAGATGCCCCTTTGTTATAGGTACAGTCCTGGGTAATAAATCATGGGAGACATCTCTGTTGACCTTTGACATATTTCTATCAGGTCACTCATCGGCCGCCTTTTTTCTAAACTTAATAACCCTAGTTTTGATCATTTATATTGAGACTCCATAGTTGAATCTTAGGATCAAAAGATTGGGACAATGGGCGACATGTATGATTTTTGGTGCTAAGACGCCAATTTTATTGTGCATATTAATAGTGTAGAATGCACCTGAATTTATTAACCTGTTCTACTGCGGGTCATAAATTGGGCACATTCTAGCGCTAAGAAGATACTTCTGGCTCAGGTAAACCACTTCTAAAGTGGTTTACCTGTTCCAGCATTAATGCACCCGGAATTGCCGTACTGAAGCTATAAATCTATAGCTTCGTACGGTTTTAGTGCACCCCGCCTTCCGCACGTCCCCCGAAATCAGGTGCATTACAAAGTGCCATGGACCCTCTGTAATGTGCCTGGTATTGGCGTGCGGGCGAATTAAAACTATAGTGAATGGGACTGCACTAGATCTCGGGATGAAAAGACGCCAGACTTCTAGCGCAGCCCCGTTTATACATGTCGCTCAAAGTGTCCACTTTTACCTTCTTGCCTTCTGAGCGGCTTGACCCCCAGGGCAACGCTGAGTATGCGCGTCCTACCCTCAACCAACCAACCTTCTCTTGTTCCTACTACCACCTCCCTACTGCGGCCACCCAGTAATGACACGACACATCAGATTTGGATTGAATTGGCCACAGCAGCCGTTTTATTAACAAAAATACACATAAATATATAACAACCAGTATAAATATAATATAAATCTGTAAACCGGTATATAAATATATATATGTAAATATATACAACCACGTATAAATAATATGACTCTACCCGTGCCTCTCCATATACATATATATCCATATACAAACACATAAATAACCCAAACAACTCTTTCCAACCAACCAGTACCAGATATGGGGCCGAGGTCCTTGGAGCCCAAAACCCGACCCGGTGACCAAATCCCCGAAGGGACAAACCACCATTTGCCCCCAGCCGTACTCCACTGGCTCGGAGGCCCATAAGCCATACTCTATGGCTCCTCCATTTTGCTCCCCAGGGATAACACCCCGAAAGAGCCCACCTTCACCGGGCCGTCCAAGTTACCCAAACTCTGAGGGAATCCTACCCCGAAGGATTCCCTCACCTATTTTCTTCACCACTCCAAGAACCTCGATCGCCACCGCGAGCATGCCATGACCCCTCATGCACGCGAGACCCCCACCAAACCAATTGCCCTCTCAATGCCCTCTTGAAGACCGAGGGCCCATAGGTCCAATCCAACTGCCGTCAGATGAACCCCATCCACTCTCCAAAAATTACCCTCGCCCGCTTCCAATTCGAGGTGGCGCACGAACACACACCCATTTCGCGCCACAAAACCCGCCACTGACCTGTTCACCTTTACCCTAGCCTTATTCAGACTGACCACTGACCTGGCCCCCTGCCAATGATGCCGGAACACCATGTCCGACCATACAATGACCAGCCCAGGAAACGACGACCACAAACGCAACAGGTCATATTTGATGTTCCTCGCCAACTCGCGGGACGTAAGGGAGCCCAAATCATTACCCCCGGCATGCAGCACCAGGACATCCGGGGGTCTATCCAATTCGGCGTACCGCAAAAATTCCGGCACTACCCCCAGCCACCTCATACCTATCCACCGAATCACCGCCACGTCACGTGAAAAACCGAGCTGCCGCCCGTCTGGCCGAACGTCCGTTCTCTCCGCGCCCCAATAGACATAAGAATGTACCAGGATCCAGACCAGGCAAGGCAAATGAACTATAAGAGAACAGAAACACGAAACGTAACGGCAAGACTAAGGAAGTAAAAAGAAAAACCACCACTCCTAACACATTCCCCTGACAATCAACTGGGGGCGCACATACAACCGGAACCGGTCCGATTCCCATCTTCCAATCCTGCGGACCAACTCAGGGCGAAGCCCCCACCCCGCCGCCTCCGTTGCCGCCCCTATGTGAAATGAGTGCGGGGTGAACTCACCGGGCTCCAACCCCAATGCCCCCAGGCAACGCCTAAACACCGTCGCAAATTTAAATCAAGACAAAAACGATCCATCCTGGAGAACCAGTAGAGGCCCACCAACCTCTCCGCACAAATCCTGAAACGCCCGCAAACCTGCCAGAGGGCACATCAGAGCCCCGGGAACTCCCCTCAGCTGTACCCGCTGGCCCCTACCCTCCTGATCCGTTTTTGACTGTCGGATCAAAAACACCATCGCACCATCGTGCTCCCACACGTCCACGGCCTGCAATCCACCCACTTTTGAACGACTCAGGGAAACCAGCTCACCCACCCTCACCGCACCGAAAAATGCCAGCGAGACGGCCAGGCGAAATAAGGCCACCTCGTACTCCGCGTCAGCCACTGACTGCACCACCCTCCCCAATCTTTCCAATAATGCGAACACAACAGGGCGTCGCAAATCCCTGGCCCCCCTGCCCCGTCTGTAACCCCGCTAAGCACGAGAGATGACAAAGTCCTTGGTCAAATCCCTCCTCCTCCTCCCCTTAAACTGAAATGCTAGGCCCGCCTTAACCCTGCTTACCGTAGCAGCTGACCACCCCAGCCTCTCCATGTGTATCAACAGGCACAACAATGCCCCCACCTCATCCTCCTTCTATGTAACCGGACCAAAACCTGCAAGCCATTCCAACCACATCTCCCAGGCCCTCTCGTAGGCCAACACCTGACAGGGAAGCCCAGATCAAATGGTCGGCGTCTCAGAGGCCGCGCTCCACAGGTGACTGGGGCATTCCTCTCCCGTGTCCGCCGCCGTCGGCGCCAGCTTCCTGAACCGCTCCCACTGTAATCGAGAAAGAGAATCAGCCACCACGTTAAGCACAACCGGAACATGCTCTGCCACCACCCAGGAATTTAATTCCAAACACCGCAAAACCAACAACCGGAGCAGCCGAACCACCGGAGGCGAAGATGCCGACAAGTTGTTGATAGCCTGCACCACTCCCAAGTTATCACAATGGAACCGAACCTTTTGGTCCCGAACCCGATCCCCCCACAGGTCAACCGCCACCACGATGGGAAAGAGTTCGAGGAATGCCAAATTCCGCACCAAAGGAGATTCCGCCTACTCTGCTGGCCACGGGGCCGCACAGCTGTCCCCGCAAATGGCCCCAAAGCCCGTGCTGCCTGACGCATCCGTAAAGATGTCCACCTCCCAATTGGAGACCTCCCTCCCCAAAATGAGGGACCTGCCATTATACTTGTCACGGACGCCCCTGCGACCACTGTCCCGGGTCGCAGGCGCGCCCGTGCCCCTTCTCCTAGCGGAGCCCCGTCCCGCACGTCGGGTTCGGGGTCCGTCCGTGTCTCAGCCCCCTCCGGCATTCACTTACCCGGCCGCGCTCCTGCTCTGTCTGTCTCCGTCTCCCGGCGCGTAGCTCCGCCCCTAGGGGCGCACGCGTGCCAGCAGTTTGAATTTAAAGGGGCAGTGCGCCGGTAATTGGTTCATTGCCGGGCACTGCTCCTATTTAGTCCAGCCACTTCCTGCCGGCCCTCGCCGGATCCTTAGTGTATATTCCTACAATTCCGTACTCTGGCCTCTGAACTGTAATGGAATGAGGCCGCTCTGTGTGCTACCTTCAAGAAAGGACTCTCAAGCCGAGTTAAGGACGTCTTGGCCGCTAGAGACCTCCATTTCTTTCCCTCGCGACTTGATACCGGTTAGCAACCGCGCATTGAATACGCTTCCCATTGAACGGGAGGAGAACTTGGCATACACAGAGCGTCAGTCAGCCCCAACCTCGTCCGGTTTCCTCGCCTCGCCACCACGGTCGTTCCAGAGGCCTCCTGCGCCAACATTAAGTCGCCCAAAAAAACACAAGGAGGACCATGCAGATTAGACTGGGCCCGTCTCTCTCTGAGCAAGAGTTTTCGCGCCTTTGAAGGCTTATCGGCGCGAAATGGATAGTCTGTTGCTCTACTTGTGGCAGCCCAAGAGGCATTTTGTCGGAGGAATGCCGCAAGGCGCCCAAGCCTGCGGGAAAACTCCCGCACTAGGATCTGTGGGAGAGGCATTCCTAGGTGCAACCTTCTACTCTCCACGTCTGTTGATGTCTGTGCAAGTCAAGTACGCTAAGGTAGGCAGGTAGTTTGATGTAAGGTGTGCAAGTTGGTATCACGTTCCAAGTTCCTCGGCGTTTCTGCGACTCAGGCTACCGCCGGGAACTTCAGTACACAGCCCCTAGTGAAGCTAGTATCGGCTTCCATGTGGTACGCCAGGAGAAACCAGCTTTCAACTCTCTATTCATCATAATCGGGGAGCTGACTCAGCGACCACCATCCAGTTTGTCACAAGCCATGTACACTCCATGTGGGGCGCTTGCTTAAGAAGAAGTCTCCTTTTACGTGCTTGCCTCAGCTCATTCGTATCGGCGATCTTTCTGGACTCGCCCATGGGCTGTGGCTCCACTCTCCTATCCTGGACTGGTCTACTGGAGAGGTGCATTACTTTGGGGTCCCAAATGTCGGTGTGGGCATTGTTGTGGCCCCTCGCCGGCGGTGCTTCCATGCTGTCTCGCGCTACCATTCAGGAGCCGTTCGACGGGTGCGCTCGAATATCTGGAGTACGACGAATGTGCTTCTCTGAGAGACAAGCTGAGAGTCTTCATTCGCAGAGTAGCCCATATTCATTGGCCCAATCGACTTACTGCGTGGTGCCGTCCTTCCCGGGGCCGAGTCTTACCCACTGTCGGTTCTGAGACCCAGAGAGCCATGTCTGAGTACATCCAGGAGAAGGGGTTCATCCGAAAAGTCCTTCGTATCCCGACTGGCCGCGGGGGTTCTTTTTCGTAAAGAAGAAGGGACGGTACCTTGACGGCCAACTGCTAGATTAACGGTGCGTTATGAGAAGCGCAGCATAGTAGATCGAGCGGGTGTTTAAGATATAAAGTTATCCTGTTATCCAGATTACGATGATCAATTCACTGTTTGATCACTTGCAGAGTGTCGCCAAGATTTTCTTCAAGTTAAACCTGAGAGGGGCCTAAACTTGGTCGAATTCCGCCTAAGGGCGAGAATGGAAGACGGCCTTCAACCACCAGGGATGGGCACTTCGAGTACCCTGGTGATGCCCGTATCCGGACTGTGCATCGCTCCCGCCGTCTTTCAGGAGATAGTGAAGGAGTCTTCAGGGACTCCTCCTCTCATCATATCCTGCGTGGTGGTCTACCTTGATGACATCCTGGTGTTTTCTCCTGTCCTCGGGACCCAATCCGCAGCATGTTCGTCAAGTTACTGAGACGATCTCGGGATGACACCACCTGTGAGCCAAGTAGGGAAAGTGCCTCTTCCATCATGGACTAGCATCCGTTTCTGGGTAGTCATCTCTGTCAGGCTTAGACGGTTTGGACCCAGGAAAAAACTAGTCTGCCGTATTGCAGTGGCCACGCCCGTCGAGGATGCCGGCTATCCCAGCGATTATTGGGCTTCTGCATAACTACCTATCGCACTAGTTCTTACCCCGAGTCGGTTTCTCATACGCTGGTGGCCTCCTGTTAGTGGTCTACAAGAAACAAGCTAATCCAGCCAGCTGGCGGTTCGAGGCTGAGGAGGCGTTCTCGTAAGATCAAGTCCGCCTTCTACACGGCTCTAATCCTGGCACCGAGTCCAGGTTTTCAATGTAACCTTCACACTGGAGGTGGTTGCCATCATCTGTAGGAGCCGGAGCAGAGCAGTTCTGCATGCCAAAAAGGGCCCTGAAGGGTAAGAGCTGTAAAAGTTATGTGGTTCTTCTCCCCAAGATGTTCTCACATCGGCCCGAGAGGAATTACATCGTATTGGTGACCTGGGAATACCTAGCGCCATAAAATTGGGAAATGGGAGGGAGTTGGCCGTTATCTGACTGGAGGGGCGCGAGCGCGGCGCGTTGTGTTGAATCGACCTATTCGCGTTTATCTACTCGGAGCACAAGAACCTCAAAATTATTTGCAGACGGCTCAGAGACTTAACCACGCCAGGCTAGGTGGTCGCTCTTCTTCCACCCCCTGGGTTCGATTTTAGATTCCTAATTTCAGGCCTGCGGTGAAGGAATGTGGATGTCTGTCGGCTTGTCCCCGTGCTCTGACGGTGGTGGGTGTGGATACTTTCGGCGGCTAGTTTCTCGCTTGTGTGGTGCTGAGACATAATCCCTCCAGAGCGCCTCAAATCTCGGCAGCGCCTAGTGACCTCAAGAATGGTTTCTCAGGGAAGGACTTTGTGGCGACTGCTCTCCGCAGACATATCTTAGATGGGGAGACATTGCTCATTGGTGGCGGGCCATCCCGGCGGCGCGACGAGAAAGAAACTCGTTTAGTGTCCAGTCTCGTTGTGAATGGTTGTTCCCGGTTCTAATGGTGGCAGAAGCTGGGAAAAGGACGTTAGGACTTTCGTTTCGTTTGTGCACTCCTGGTGCCCCGCAAACAAGACGCGCGTCAACAACGCCAGGGCAGAGGGTTGTGGAGCTCGTAGATGCAGTGCGCACGACTAGAGCTCCCATTCCAACCAACCTTGTCCAACATTTCCATGGAATTTGTATATTGGACCTCCTCCCGTCGGCTTGGCAACACCATCTATTTGGGTAATTTCGGATCGCATTTTCCGAAATGGCGAAAATTCCATCATTAAACGTTGCAGGATTGCCATCAGCGCCTCCCGCATGGCTAGGAGTTGTTTGTTTCCCCAGTGGTGGTGTGAGTGGCGATGCTCATGGACTCCCCAGCAGACAGGATTGTGTCATGAATCATCGGGAGTTCCAAATTTGTATCAGTTTGGCGAGCCCTGTGCAACTCAACTTAGGGAGCTTGATCTTTTCTTTCTGCCTACTCCACCGCGGGGACGAGACGGCCAGGTATTTAGCGAGGGTTCAAACCAATTCTTGGGATTGTTACCTTCGATTTCGTCTCAGACGTCATAGACGATTGGTCAAATTTAATTGCCGTGGCAGAGTTCTCTAAAAATCGCTTGAGTATGAGTCCGCGGGGGCCATCCCCTTATACATTGGGTATGGCCTGCATCCCCGTCCCTCTCTCCTCTGGAACTCCCTCCGAGTCACTGAGGGCGGCACGCTCTTGTCGCCGAAGATATGAAAGGCAATACTATTTGAGTTGTGGCTCGTCGAACGAGAAGACTCACCCACGCAGTCGCTGTTCCGCGCCTCGGAGCGCATGAAGACTCTAAGGGACAGAAGAAGAAATCCATCCTCCAGTCCTCTCTTCCAGGTTGACAAGGATGTTGCTGCTCGTCTCGTTATGGGTCGCCTAAGATGCCCTTCTCACAAACTGGGGACCCCGGTTATCGGACCCTTTGTAGATCATTCAGCAGCATAAAGTCCCTGGTGATCATACAAACTCGCCTATCTGGACTGATGTGTGTGAGCATCGCGCAATATTGTGTTCATTTGTCGCGCGCTGACGTGTCTCCTATTGAAACCTCCCTGGTGCTTAATCATTTTTTCAGGAAGTGTTCCTCTCCGGCTGTGGGCTGATGCGCCCAATGTTCTTCGAAGTATCTCGATGAGAGGGTTTCTGGGCATGAGGAGAACTAAGGGTCGAAAGTGATACTTCCTGGTGGAGTGGAGGAGGTTCTGGGTCCTGAGAGAGGTCTTGGGAGCCCGGAGGAGAATATTTAAACGCGAAACTCATCAGAGATTTCTTCATTCCAGTAGAAAGGGGCCGGGGGCCAAGGGGGGACTTGGGGCCCACCAACGGAGGTGGTGTAATGTCACGGACACACCATGCGACCACTGTCCAGGGGCAAGGGCTCCTGCTGCCCCTGCTCCTAGCGGAAGACCCGTACAGCACGTAGTGTTCAAGGGTCCGTCTGTGTCTCAGCCCCCTCCCGGCGTTTCACTTACCCGGACCGCGGCTCCTGCTCTGTCTGGCCCCGTCTCTCGGCGAGTAGCTCAGCCCCTAGGGGCTCCCGCGCATGTTAATGTCGCGCCGAGGGGGCGCGCTATAGTTTTGGAAAGTAAAGTGGGGCAGTGTCGCGGAGAGATTGGGGTCATTTTGACGTGTAGAGGGCATTGCTCCTATTTAGTCCGGCTACTTTCTGCCGGCCTCTCCGGATCCTTAGTGTATATTGTTGTGCGCTTGGTTGGTGAGTAAGATGTTCGCTAGAGAGATAGTTCCCCTTGTCTTGGTCATACCGTGTACGACCTCTTGCTTACGTCTCCCGTCTACGGTAACCTTGCCGCCTGCCCGCCGACCTCTGCTTGTCTACCGTCACCGAACCCGAGCCGCCTCTGTCATGCACCTTCCTTGTCCAGCCCACAACCACGAGCCAAGCTGCCGATCCTGTACCTCGTTACCGTGGCCGCTCCTACCGCAGGCACGCCCCGCCTGTGGTAGTGACATGGTGGACACCCGCGCAGCACAGACCATGTCCGGCGCTGGTGTATGTGTCGGGCTCTTGGTGAAATCCATGGTCCCAATTAGCGGAGTGTCGACAGCTAGGAGCTCGCGTTCTGGTAGTGGGGGTTAGGCGCGTTACACCATCACCGCGCGGTGGACCAGTGGAGGTGCACTTCCGATGATGGCGCATTTATCATGAGGAAGCTTTTGAGTGTTCAAAAATGACCCCCACACTGCCAGTCTGTCCTGTGTTTCACGGTTCAAAACACAATGGTGCGGCTTCTCGATTCCCGCAGTAAAGACCCTCACCAAACGCCGACACGTATACCCGACCACTCTTGGGCAAATCGCCTACAGTCAAAGTTCAGTTTGTCCTGAGCTAAGGACTGCCAACTCCCCCCACTCAGCGGTATCTTCCTAATCGCCACAACCTCTGAAATCCATTTCAATGCCTAAGCTATTATCCTCTGGCAAACCTAACTCCACATCGCCACGGAGTCGATGCAGATTCCCATAATACTCAAACAGGAAACCGGCCTCTCAGTCTTCTCCGCCGCCAAAGAACCCCAAACCCGCTCCGCAACCCAATACAATGACTGCTGCAGAGACCGCAAATAGGGGAACCAGCAGGACCAACGCATAAGTGTAAAAACGCATTCCAAGTACATGAATGATGGAATTCAACCCTGCAACATCCCTAACCAACCACCTCCCAAAAAGGAACTAAACGCCTCAAAAATACAATGATAGGCAGTTAAGCCCATTGGGAGGCGAGCTCTATCCGCGTGATCGCGAGTCGAATTCAGTTTATGAACTGTAACTCCTTCCCCCACAGTAAAACACCCATCACAAACGCAAGCTCTCGCATGCACCCGGTAGCAAAACGAAAGCGATTTCCAATGTCGGCCTTTTTGCCATCAAAGGAAACCCGCCCCTCGAAAAACGCTGACAAAAGCCACCGCCTAGTACAAGTGATGTGGTACACCACCAGAAACAACTGGTGCTATTGCATCTATTGACTGAGCTCCTTTAGGAACGAATAAAATGGTTAATAAGCCGGACACTTATTCGGCTCCTTCTTCGAAAACCCACACCCAAAGGTGAAACACACAAATCTGGAAAAGGACGCGTGCCATTCTCCACAGCGCCTCCGCGCTCTCGATATGACGTTCCCCCAATTCTCTGCTTACCTACTCGCAGTCGGGTGCTCATGGGAGGATTTTTGTCCGCGCTTGACTCGAGTAATTTGGTTTTTACCGAAAAAAGGCACCCGATGATGGGGGGGGGGGGGGATTTAAACCCTTCGAGAAAACCCATTCTTCTCCATACAAACCACAATACGACACCGTCCCGATCACTAAATCTGGCCACGAAACGGCATCCAATCTCTTGAAGCTTCAACTCAGCGTCACCCCTTGGCTACCATCTGCCCGCCCTTACCCGCCCTTTTTAAAAACACGAGGGGAGACACGGGGTTTCCCCTACGCGACGGTTCGCCAGCAACAAAATAAAGAGATGTGTTTGAACTTACATCCTGCTCCAAACTTACACTGGGCCACTATTGAATGCAGCAAGCCCCTTTTTGCCCTCCAAGCTTGAGACCCTCCTCCAGACCCCCCGGCAATACCCCTTGGCGGCCGCATACCGCACCCCCCATGAAAGGTGCGAACCAACTTTCGTCGGGGCCATAACTTTTAACAAAAGGTTCCTATATTCCTGTATGGTTCACCATCCCGGGAATGGTTACAGACGGATGGAACCGCCTTCCGTTGGCGAAATTGCTCCTCATATCGAACACGCCAAGACCCACATACGCCCAATGCGCCTCCCCAATCTCGCTATCCTGTAAATCAAAAATAAGGCAAACAATTTCTCGGGCTTTCTTCTCAAATCACGCTTGCCAAATATGGCAAATGCTTGCAGCCCAATTGGATAAACGTTCTGATGGGTTCAGGCGGCCACCGGCGCTTTTCACTCTCCTCCTTTCTGTGTGGCAGCTCTCCTCTTCTTCTCCCTTGTCCAGAATAAATTTCTCCAGGCGAGTGAGAGAGAAAAAGATTTCAACAGTTATCAACTTTCCATATCTTCTCCGCCACACTACTGCTTCCAAATTGCTCCTAGAGGCCTCATCGAAGCAGAGTAGACCTCCCTTGTTCACATTATATCCAATCCTATCCTTTGCTTCTTCTAGTTGCTCTGACACCGTAACCCGCGCCTACGTACCCCCTGCTCCAGTCCGCCCTGAAGGAAGCTCCCGCTCACTGCCAGAGGCCTCATCCTACCAAGTGTGTGGGGGTACCCATGCTAGCAAACCGGTGACGGGCCCGCCAGCTCTGGCCCGCCCCCATTTTCTAACCGGGCCAGTATACGGAACGAACTCGCATTTGCTATGTAACACCGTCCTTCCCGCAGGTTCATGAACCCCGCACTCACCTGGCCATCCTGGCCCTGAACAGATTCGTATCTGGGATGACCCGGTGAGTCGTGGTGTCTAGCGGTGAACCCTAGCGCTCCCTACAATACCAGCGGGGACATGCAATATAGGGGGAAAACGAACACGCGTAAAAGGACATATACTCACCAGGCTGCGTGGGGGCTGTGTGTCCACACAGCCATTCACCTGGGTTCATGAGAGACCGTCCCTCATCCGATAAACATGTCCGATCCTCCGCTGCTCGCCCGGCAGCCAGGGCGTCAGGGACTTCAAAACCCCGACAGAGGGCAGATAGCGAATCCCGGACCTGTGCAGGCCGAGCGAGGATCCGTCAGGTGACGAGCTCCATGCTACAGGCTTCGGACGTCACTGGATCGCTCCCTTACGATACACCGTCTGGGGACGACAGCATGCCCGCCCGCTGTGGCCCCACCCGGGGCACCGGATCTCCTCGTTGTCCTCACCGCGTCTCAACGACGTCCCAGACGACGGGTGACCACCCCGGACCGGGAGCATCCCCAGCAGGGGCCACCGCCTATCCAAGGAAACGGATGCGGGTGTGAGGACAGGGGCAGACTGAGCAGATGCTAGGACGCCGCGCGACGCGCGCGACACCTGACTGTTGACCCGGCCCACTGTTCCCGCAGAGCCCGTGGCCCCACTCGGGATGCCTCCCGGGGCCGAGAAGCATCCGCCCTCCAGGGACAGGAGCGAAATCCCCCAAAAGGGCTCCCACTCGTGTAGACGGCGGGCTCCCGATCGGTGTGTCATCCGGGCTCAGTCTCTGAGGAGGCCTCTAGGCCTTGAGTCTGTGGCTGCTCCTTATGCCCGCCGGTCGGGGTCCGTACTATGTCCACTGCCACCGATGACTACCGCATGTCGGCCTCCCTGCAGCAATTGGCTGCGCCCTGGATGCAGCTCTAACCGCCTGCCTAGCTCCTCCAGCTGCCGACGGTCCCCGTCCACCTATTAGCGCTCGTTTCTCTGCTTTGCCTCCCCCCACTCACAGTCACCTTTCACTCCCGTACGTTCACCTTCCTTACCCCAGGAGGTCCAGCAGCATACGGGCTCACCGTCAACTGCCTCACACGTGCCTGCGTTGCCGAGCTGCTTTCCGGGCGGAGAGGCGGACTTAATACCGCACTCCTCCCTGCGGCACTACCGCGAACTCTCCCTCCCGATCGCGCGGCTCATAGCCGCGCGAGCACGCTGCGGTTACCTCGGCTGTTAGGAGTGCTCGGAGACGCGGTGCGGAGGTCGAGGTGGCGTGGAGGATTGGGCGATGCGGGAGGTGTCGAGCATTTTTCTTCCTGTATTGTATTTATATCACTTTATGTGGACATCTAACTTTAGACTGGATTCATGGACCGCAACGGGTTATGTAATTAAGTTAAGAGGATGGTGAGAGTAGTAGTTTTTTTTCTTCTTTTTAATAAAAGATGTTACTACCATAAGCGGGCGATGCGGCATCTGCAATCTATGCAAGCCACCTGGAATAGTTTTACACAAAATAATACATGCAATAAACCTTCTGCTAAATGTGAAATCTACAAACCCTAGAGGGGTGCATCTACTTAACTGCTTTCCCAATAAGGTCCTATTCAACCTTTATCATCTTTACATATACACACAAGGAACAGACGACTGCAAACATTGAAAATGGTTAGGTTCTACGGATACTGTCCGAAGAAATTAACAGAGTCTCTTGGGGATATGTCCGTGGTGGGGTGGTGTATAGCATTTTGCACAGCACAGCTGTAAGTGAGTTTAGTTACAATCCACCGTCTCTGTTAAGATTGACGTAATAGCTGCATTTGCCATATGTGCTGTCCTTGGGGAGAATGGGAATTATCTCATGAAGGCTGAGAAATTCCTTAGAAAGACGTGCTTTTTGATGTAAATGAAGGCAGGGCTGCCTTCTACGCTGAACGCTATCACTTTCAATTTTAATAAAAGGAAGGCTTGATGGAAAAACCGGTGGGGACTACAAATGTGAGGATGTGCGGATTGTGGATGCTTTATATCTGCTCAAGATGAAAAATATCATCTTACTTTCCATATGGTTTTTAGGTATATTCCATAAGTAATGTGCGAGTTATATAACCGTGCTTAGCACCAGGCATAAGCAATAAGGGAATATCCTTTTCTGCGTCTTTCTAAGATATTTTGCTATATTTGACAATATGTCTGTAGACAAGTAATGGTCTATTAAAGCAAACCCAAGAAGACCTTTCAAGGGGCTTCAACAAACCCTGTTTTGTTAGGAAGGTCCATGGCCACAAGTAAGCTATTCACAGGGTAAGCCACTGCTAGAACCTCCAGCGATCAGCTGTGATCTGTGAGGAAACCCCGCAGTAAGGGTTGAATTTCCCTGCAGCGCTACCCTAGGGGAATTAAAGCATTAAAGTGTGCTTAATTACATCAATGGGCCATTAATATAATGTAATATAGTTTTACACTACCAGGTCACTGCTCTTTTCTTTTAGCAATTCTCCTAAAATATCCTGATTGGGAGAACTAGCAAGCGAAAGGGTAACACACACCTATGTGGTGGGTGCTCAGTGGTAAGGTCAAAAATTGACTAGTTTACCAATAGTAGTAGAAAACCACGGCACACCAATTCTGGTATTATACAAAGAATGGAGTATTTTATTTTTCACAAAATAGATAGTCAGATGTTGCTTACAAGGAACATTCTGTATAAAGGTTACAGTGATACAATAGATGCCATAACATTAGATGTTTCGGCCGTAGCCTTTGTCACAAAAGACATCTTAGTAGATATGAAGCATAAGGTAGATCAGATAATGATGAATGTATCAGGATGAGAGCAAGATTAGCGCTGGTAAGAAGCGGCACAAAGGTATGAGGTAAGGCTGCTATTACAAGTATAGGCTGTGAGCAGCAGGAGCAAGCATGCAGAGGCATCTATGGAGATTCTGGTAGATGCTGGTAATCCATAGATGCTCTGCATGCTTCCTCCTGCCCGCTCACAGCCTATACTTGTAATAGCAGCCTTACCTCATACCTTGTGCCACCCCTTACCAGCGCTAATCTTGCTCTCATCCTGATACATTCATCCTTATCTGATCTACCTTATGCCTCATTTCTATTAAGATGTCTTTTGTGACAAAGGCTACAACCGAAACGTCTAATGTTATGGCATCTATTGTATCACTGTAACCTTTATACAGAAAGTTCCTTGTAAGCAGCATCTGACTATCTATTTTGTGAAAAAGAAAATACTCCATTATTTGTATAATACCAGAATTGGTGTGCCGTGGTTTTCTACTACTGATTGGGAGAACAACATGCTATTAACTCAGAAGACCCTTATAGGGTATAATAGAAAAGTGGTCTTCTAAACCAGAAAACTCTAAAGTATGTGAATTTGTTAATGGCTAAGTAATCAAAGGCATATGTGCCACAAAGACAGTGCCTGCTACAGGGTCATAAGACGACCGATCAACAGCTGTTTCCATCACCTCTTTTTATAGACAACCTCCCCTTCACAAGCAAAAGATGCAAGAATTGACCTCTATTTCCCGAGATAGTTAGCGTGCTACAGTCTTTGTGAACCAACATGAAGACAAAGGAATAATTTTTTAATTTTTTAATACAAGGTCTTTCTATGAGAACATGTATATTATATAATATACACAGTCAAGTCACATTATTATGACCACCAGCTTATATCCAGAGTAACTACCGTGTGCAGCACAGACAGCAGCTGGGAGTGAATCAGTAAGGTGCTGGTAGGTTGTCACAGGTATCCGGAGCCATACTCACTGCATTCCACAGCTACTCGAGGGTCCATAGAGCCAACACCACCATCAAGGTCATCCCATAGATGCTCAATTTGGTTCAAGTCTGGGGAATTAGGGGCTAGGGTAGTACTTTGAAGTCTTGTCATGATCTACCAACTAATGTTAGACATTTCTAGCCACGTGACATGTCATATTGACTTCCTGGAATATTCCATCTGCCTCAGGGAAGGCAATCAACATGCATGGGTGTATGTGATTTGCAAGAATGGATTAATTCCCAAATCAGTTAAGAGTGCCCTCCACATAGATGGCCCAGAGAATGCCATGACCATAACACTACCACTATCAGCTTGGGCTCTTCCAGCAATGTTTGCAGAGTGTTTGTTCTCCGATGTTTCTCATCTGAGATACGAATATCCACCCATTAGATGAAGCCAATAACGTGACTTCCCTTTTCCGCCAAAGTAACTTCATTAGCAGAGGAGCAGTGACATCTGTCTGCTCCAGAGTCCCATACACAGTATGGTTCATTAAACTCTTGTTTTAGACACATGTTTGGTAGCCCCTGGTTCATCTTGATGGCCAGCTGCTCTACTGCAGCATGTCGGTCTGCCCTCGGGCAACTTCGCAGCCGACGTTCGCCTCTGACATCAGTTTCACATGGCACACTGCAGTTTCCACATTGCTTTTTCGCAATGGCAGCATTTATCCCATCACTATTCAGCACAGCAGCACGCAAACATTTCACAAAGTCTGAAAATTGAGAAACACAGTCACACTTGACCCGAAATCCAATAATTATCACTTTTTTGCAACTTTAATAAATTGCCCATTTTACCCATGACAGCAGCAAGGGATATGTCTGTAGACAATCTAGCACACACCTTATATATCTACCGAGCCAGCTCACCACACATGACTTTCTTCATAAACTACGCAATGTAGATATTGAAAGTAGAAAGTGGTCATAATAATGTGATTCAACTGTGTAATATGTAAACCCCAATGAAATCAACCCATAAGAAATTATTCTTGTGAGAAGTGATTGGCTTTAAAGTCAGAAATTGGATTGTTATTAGCTGCATCTTTGGAGCCCATTATTGTGCTATATACTTTGGTGGGCTCATTCAAACCTGATCTGCAGTGTGGCAGAAAATACAGATGAAGACTGAGGGCTTATGTACAGAAGATGTGTGCATGGAGGCTTCACTACAATGTGCAAAGACCATATGGCTGCCAAGTACAGAGCTATGTGACCTACTTGTGCTGCTATACAGGCTCCTCTAGGCAACTACCTCCATACATACAGTCCAGATCTATATTACTTTTAGTATGCTATTTTTTTTTGTCTTATTGTTTAATTTTTGTCCAATAAGTACAATTCAGAGAAGAGCACAGGAGAAGAGGGAAGTTGTAGTGTCTGGTCACAGAGTTGGTGGTCACATCAACCAATCCTCCCTTACTCCCAAGGCTGACATAGTGATGAGGGGATCTGCTCTGAGCTATAGTGATGGTGATTTCTCTGGGACACGCTCTTTTACCCTACTGCCCTGATGGTTGAGATGTTCTTGGTGTTCAGTGCAAAAACAGGACAGCAGGACATATAGAGATACACTTGGTGTCATAGCCCAAGTCACCCTTCATTCAAACACTTTGGATGCCTGATAAAGGTTTGGGCTTCTAAATTTGTATCTTCTTCTTCTTATTATTATTATTATTATTAATAATAATATATAATAATAAAATAATAATTTATTTATTTTAAAGCACCATTAATCCAGGGTACTGTACATTTGAGGGGGATGACATACATAACATAGTTCAAACAAGGCACAATGACAATAAATTACTAACAACTGGTACAGATGGAAACAGGTCCCTGCCCGCGAGGGCTTACAATCTACAAGGGAGGAGGAGAGAGACAGAAGGTGAGGGGCAGACATGTTTGTGGGGTGGTTTAGGGGCAGCAGGGTTATTGTAGGTTGTAGTCTATCATGAAGAGATGGGTTTTCAGGTCGGTTTTGAAACTAGCGAGGATGGCAGAGAGCCTGATTTGTTGCGGTACTAAGTTCCAGAGTATGGGAAAAGCAGGGGAGAAGTCGTAGAGACAGTTGTGAGGAGCTGACTAGAGGAGAGCAGAGAAGAAAGTCTTGTAAGGAGCAAATATTGCATGTGGGGAGGTATCTGGAGACGAAGACAGAGATGTATGGATGAAAGTCTGAAAGGGGTTGTTTCACCATGCTGTTTCAAAGAGCACAGCCAGCTTCAGACTCATAGTTCCTTGTCAGACTGTGTGTGGGTCTACAGCAGTGATCGACATATCAGTTTTGCTATTCCTGACTTAGCTCGTAATAGTAAGTTCGCTGCAGGAGGTTTTTATCTGTAGTGCACAATGCTACAGAGCTCTATGGGTTAAAACTTGTGATTAACTTAGATAAACAAGCTCCTGTGCTAGAGTTAAGACTCAGCAGTAGTGACTCACCATAATAAGATGGCAGCTTCTTGGAAGCTTCTCCTCACACACAGACACACTTCATTTTTTTATCTATAGTTCATCCAAGATGTGCAGACTGGTTTGGTATGCAGACAGGGCCGGACTGGGACTCAAAAGCAGCCCTGGCACACAGGTCTCACCAGCCCACATAGGTGGGTGGGGGTCCAAGGGAGGTACGTAGGTGGGCGGAGTCCAAAGGAGGTACGTAGGCGGGCAGGCACCAACGGAGGTACGTAGGCAGACAGGCACCAGGGAGGTAGGTAGGCGGGCGGGCAGGCACCAAGAGAGGTACATAGGTGGGCGGGTACCAAGGGAGGTACATAGGCGGAAGGCGGGCGGGCATGCACCAAGGGAGGTACGTAGGCAGACAGGCATCAAGGGAGGTACGTAGGCGGGCGGGCAGGCACCAAGTGAGGTTCGAAGGTGGGCAGGCACCAAGGGAGGTACGTAGGTGGGCAGGCACCAAGGGGGTACGTAGGCTGGCGGGCATGCACCATGGGAGGTACCTAGGCGGGCGGGCACCAAGGGAGGTACGTAGGCAGGCAGGCACCAAGGGAGGTACGTAGGCGGGCAGGCACCAAGGGAGCTATGTAGGCAGGTGGGCACCAAGGGAGGTACGTAGGCAGGCGGGCACCAAGGGAGGTACGTAGGCAGACGGGCACCAAGAGAGGTATGTAGGCAGACGGGAACCAAAGGAGGTACGTAGGCAGGCGGGCACCAAGGGAGGTATGTAGGCAGGTGGGCACCAAGGGAGGTACGTAGGCAGATGGGCACCAAGGGAGGTATGTGGGAGAACAAGGCCCAAGAGAGGTTCGTAGCTATGTACCTACTTCCCTTGGGCCTTGCCTTCCTGCTACCAGGCTGACAAGTGACAAGACCCCAAGTAGTGAAGCTACAATCTACTTACTATTACAGAAGAACCTGCAGGAGCAGAGCCGGCTTCCTGGAGAGGCAGAGGTGCGTTCAGCGTGGGTAGGGCTGCAGGACTATGGAGGTGGAGCCAGTGAACATCTCTATTGTTCACTGTGTGAGCTAGCGGCCTCCCCCCTCCCTGTGTGCACTCCTGCCCCGCCTCCTCAACTGTGAGCGCATCAGCTTGAACAGACTACATTAGCTACCCTCCGTAGTGGCCGCAGCCAGACTTATATAGTTGCAGGCAACTCGGGCCGCTGCGGAGCATCACTGCTCACTGCGGCCCTCAGTTGTCGGTGCGGCGGCGGCCAGCGGCTCCTCTGTAGTGGCCGCAGCCAGACTTAAGCCAGACTCGTGGATATATGTATGTCAATCCCACTTACGTACTCCGGCAACTCCGGACGCTCACTGCGGCGGCCCTCAGTTGCGGCCGGCGGCCCTCTGTAGTGGCCGCAGCCTGCCTCTAGACGAGCTGGTGGCTGCGGCTGCTGGTGGCTGCGTGCGGAGCATCCCGGCTCAGCTGTGGTCCCGGCGGCCCTCTGCAGTGGCCGCAGCCGACATCAAACAAGTGCCAGCCTGTGGCGTAGCACTGCCTTAGTGGCCCGTCGCACCGGCTGCGCTGATATAAGGTGAGCAGTACCAGTAGGTGCGGCCCACATGTTTTCCTGCTCCTCGGCCCGCCGGGCATCTGCAGGTTCTCAGTCCGGGCCTGTATGCAGATCTGACCTTGGGCCTTAACTGGTAAAGGGGCAAGAGTCACCTCCAGTGGAGCTGAAGAGGGTGAACTGGAACACACTAGAACTCCCTGTCCTCTCCCACTGGAGCGATTAAATGAGATACTAATTCTTCCCATTTTCCCTGCAACCTAGCCGACTCCTACATTGTCACAGATTACAGAGTTTAACCCTTAAGGCCTCGTTCACACGGCTTATTCTGGGACGGATTTCAGCCGTACTGCGCGCCGGATTTGCGCTGCAGTACGGCTGGAATCCGTCCCTGCCATTATGGTAATCCACAGTTGTCATAGAGAACTATGGATTCCGTCTCTTCTCCCCACTCGGCGAATCCGCTGCGGGGGAGAAAGTGACATGCACATTATTTACGGCGTGTACGCGCCGTGAATAATGAGTGTCTATGGGGCCGGGGAGCTGCCGGTGCCCCTCCCCCGCTGCACGTCTGCCGGCGTAATTGCGGGCGAAATCCGTCCCGCAATTATGTCGGCAATAAGCCGTGTGAACCTTGCCTAAATCGCTTTCACAATGCAAAGACTCAGCATAAAACATAGAACAGAACATACTTGTGCATAAATACTCCCATTTCATTACTTAGCTTTAAACATGTAGTCAAAGGTAAATAAGAATTGCTACAAAATGTATTGCTGCTCTGATTTTGCTTAATTTCAGAGTCACAGCTGATCTTATCTTCTGCTTGTGTACACAAGCTTCCCTAGTTGCCACCATCTCTCTCTACTCTAACAGGCTGTACCAATGGCCAGGTAGGTGACGTCTGCTGTTTCTTATCTGCTAGACTGAGCTTGTTTAAATTAATAACTGACAAGAATTAACCCTATAGAGCTCTGAATACTTCTGCATTGATCTTCAGCAACATCCATCACTAATGTTCATCTATCAGGATTTGCTGCAAACAGCAGAGTTGATATGCCAATCACTGCTGTAGTACCATGCATAACAGGATACTTGAGCCTGATGATGGCTATGGCTCTGTGAAACAGCATAGTGAGAACACCCTTATAACCACTTTAGTTGTGTTCCTCCTGTACATAACATACATACAGTAAGTAACTTCTCTCTGACTTTGTATGAATTGAAGACATACAAAACGACAGTAAACATCTCATGCACCTCCATAGAAGCTCTGTTATATATGTTTATAGGAATGAAGCCTTAGGCCACGTCCCCACAGCACGGGTTTGCGGACGGTTTTTCAGGCGGTTTGTGGTTTTGCAGACCGTCTGAAAAACCGGCTGCAAACGAGCACAACGGGCTTCTATGGAAAACCCTGCACGGGTTTTCCGCCCGGCGGTTTTTCAAACCGCCGGCCTCCTGAGAAACATTGTGCATGCAAATTCTTCCGTCCGGTTTTCGGACGGAATATGAACATGTGAATGGGAAGGGGGAGGGCTTTTCTCCGCTCATCGTGGAGAAAAGCCGCCCCCCCCCCCACCGCGGCTGTGGGGACGGCACACAAACCGGACAAATACCAGTCGTATAAACCATTGCCATGTAAACGGGCCCTAAGAGTTACAAATTATTTATTAGGACTCTTCCTTAAAATTTGGTGTCCACAAAATTCAGACGCCCCGCAAATGAGGGACATTTAAAAAAGGGAATATACTTTATTAGTCAGGGATAGAGATCCTCTAGGTGGACATGACCTTGTATGCTTAGCAGAGAAATTTTCAGATCTCTTTTGAAATTCTGCATTCCCCTTAGGGTACATGCAGACGATGCGCAATATTTACTCATTGGGTTCTACAGTTGAAAACCAGGTATTTCATGTGGATTTTGGTCAGTTTTCGTCAGAGGATTTACAGTCAGAGAACAATTCCAATGTGTCCAAAACGAGATAAAAAAGTTTGACATGTTTTACACAAGGTTCTTAGCCATCACCATTGACCTAAATAGTATATTCTTCACATGCAATACGACGAAAGAATGAACATGTTCTAAGTTTTTTCCCTTTTAAAAAATGACCAACAACTACGCATTGTTTGAATTACAGCGCATACTTTCTGATGAGGTCAATGGGGATTTGGTATCGGTTTTAGATGAGTTTTTCAATTTGGAATCCGCATGGATTAAGACTTGAAATACCCGTCATGAGTTATATACAGTTTTTATTGCTTACTAAACTTGAGTAATGAAGAATATTCTCCTGTGTAAAATGTCCAAGTGGAGTGCCGTCTGAATTTTGCGAAGATATTTTCCTTTTGGGCTGGACTAGCACCTTGTTATTGGAAATTAGTATGTGGTGACAAATAGGCTTTTGCAACTTTAAAATTTGGTGCGGTCACTGAATGCACAGAACATATGCTAAACTGTTTAAAAATTTAGCACAAGCATTTACCCTAACTTTGTATAATTTGTTCATCAGACCAGGTTTTAGAGACCACCAAACTGGGCAACTGCCCAGGTTACCCTTTTTTCAGAAGAAACTCCAAGAACAGACCTCCTGAGAACAACCTATTTTGTTCAAACCCTTCACTGCCCCAGTCAAACAAGATGTACTGTATAAAATAAACCTTTCGCTAGCCTTAAACCACCACAAAATTAAGCATTCACCCTTTCACTACCACATCACATCAAGCAAATAGAAATTCCTAGAAAATCTGTCAAGCACCGGGGCCCTACTTTGATTGTTGCCCAAGGACACATTTTTTAAAACATTCGACTCTGCATTAGATTTAATCTCTGAATTATGCAGGTGAACTAATGCAAGTTTTTTTTTTTTTTTTAAGAATGAACATAGATATAAAGACCGATAAGGGAGGCAATGAAGCGTGTAAAATGAAGTTATATAACTGCATGATCCGGCATGTATAGGCCTGCTTTATTAATAGAAATGCCTTCCTGTTTACACCTTATATACTCTGGGTGCAAATTCATAATACTATTCTCTGCAAACAGCAGATAACTCCTGTGCGTTATATACTATATACTGAGCCTGGAGACACAGCTGTATTGTTCTCTAAATCTACATCTCTCTGATGTAGCCTTCTGGCCTAGAACTACAATTCCCAGAAAGCTCGTAGACATTTATAGGGCAGGCAAAAGGAAGCAGTCAGTCACTTACAATGAGCAATCAGCATGCCCTTATGACAAACTTGGTATATTGCTTTAAAGGTCTGGTGTTTTTGAGGACCAGGTCAGGAAGGGGTAACTGCACTGGCGCTGGTGGCCTCTGATGTTATAGTCCCCATAATTAGAGGCTTGGAAGGTCTTGGCTACGGCTATGTTGAGGGTGCCCATAAGAGGGTGGGAGAATCATGGTGACATCACAAGGTGACTGCTAGTGCTGTATATCTATTTGCAATCTGAAGTCGAAGCAGGTACAGGTGCAGAGTGGCAATTAGCTATAATATTTTTGTGGTAACCAAGGACTGATCACAGCATGTATAGGCCCCCTGAGACTTTCTGTAGTACTACTGATTTTACTACTGCTGCAGGAATATATTAGGTTGTATATAGTCTTGTGGACTGGAGATGTCACCATATAAAAATCAATCAGTAGCCCTGCAAAAAGCCTCCATGTAATCTTAGGATGAAAAAAACATGAGCTTTGGCTGCATAAGGCTACAACCAAGCTGCCAATGGCTGCACAAGTCTGCCGGTTGCACCCAAGTAACTCTTGTGGTCATTACCCCCATGGGCATCTGCATGTGACTGAAGACTCTGAGACTGTTTTAATCTTTTTTCTATTAAATAGTATTGGATTTGAGTCAATGTCAAATTTGATCTGAAACTGAATGATTCCCTAATTCAAAATTTGTTGCAATCGCCCAAAAATTTGACCCTAACCCTATAATAGTGGTTGGATTAGGGTTTTACAGGGGTTTAAGGACTAATTTACCTTTCAATGTCACTTGGGGCACTACATTGCTCCAGATCTCCTGTCGCACCTGCTGTGGCATTATACCAACATGACTTGATTTACCATGTTTACCTCCATGGTTTTGGGAATCGGAAGTGACTTTCACTTTTCAGAACATAGAGGTAATCTAGAGAAACTGGATGTGATGGCAGATGGTAAAAACTAGAGGTGACACCGTGGTGGGAGCGATGCGAGACCTGGAGCGATGCTGAAAGGTGAGTTATCCCCTAAAAAACTCTAAAAACTCTAACTCTATCTTATGGTTACAGTTGGTGTTAGGAATAAGGAATTAGAGGTAGGAATAGGGTTAGAAAAGAAATCTGAGTTTGAGGTGTTCTGGACCCACTTTTTTATACTAGTAAATGTGGTTGCACTATTGTCAAACCGAATAAGGCTCTATTCAAGCAACACTTCTATTAATCAGATTAATTCATTTTGCCTTTCATGAGGTGCAGCTGGAAATGAACAGCGTGATAGTATAGTGCTATTTTTGCCATTAAGGGCGACATGGTGACATGCTGGACATAGTTTATCAGTTGATCTAGTAGTTACATTTTTGCTAAATTAAAGTAATAAAGCTGTATCACACAACTTATATTTCCTTCTAATAATATTAGTTATTTTAGAGTGCCATTAATTCTAAGACCATGTACAAATGAAAAGGTTCAAATATATAATGTGAGACCAGAAGTGATACAATATTAGCACTAGATAACAACAAACTGGTACAGAGGGAGGGGACCTTGCCCTCGAGAGCTTACAATCTATAGTGGAGGAGGAAGGAGAAAGAAGGTGGGGATGGAGATGTTTGTATAATGGTGTAGTGACAGTCGGTTTATTGTAGGTTGTAGGCTATCCTGAACAGATGGGTTTTCAGGTTGCTTTTGAAAGTGGTAAGGGAAGTCCAATGTGCTGTGGTGATGAGTTCCAGAGTATGGGGGAAGCACTGGAGAAGCCTTGGAGAAGAGTGGTGTGAGCAGCTGACAAGAAGAGCGCAGAGAAGAAGATCTTGTGAGGAGCGGAGGTTAAGATTAAGGCAGAGATGTATGGAGGGACAGCTTATGGAGAGACTTGTAAGTCATGGTTAGCAACTTGGACTGAATTCACTTGGCAATGAGTAGTCAGTAAGGGGTTTGACAGAGGGAATAGCAAAGGAGGAACAGGGAGAGATGTGGATCAGATGGACAGCAGAGTTGAGGATGGATTGAAAGGGAGCAAGAGTGTTAGACGGGAGGTCGCAAAGTAGGATGTTGTAATGATCCAGGCTGGAAATGATGTGGGC
Organism: Phyllomedusa bahiana; assembly: GCA_025379985.1. Lineage (NCBI taxonomy): Eukaryota > Metazoa > Chordata > Amphibia > Anura > Hylidae > Phyllomedusa > Phyllomedusa bahiana. The sequence goes on along the minus strand of JAODAL010036578.1, from coordinate 15,307 downwards.
ATGAACCAGCCTTTTTGTACACTCAAAGTCAATAAAGGAGCGTATTTGAGAAAAAAATTTTCAGGTGAAGGCAACAGAAGGTGATCAGGGCTTTAATGTGCAGTTTGAAGGACAGGGGAGAGTCAAAGGATATCTCCAAGGCAGCGGACTTGTGGGACTGGAGAAAGGATGGAGACATTGACTGTGATATATTTAGTGTAAAGGTTGGGTGGTATGGAGGAAACATGATGAACTCTGTTTTTTCCATACTGAGTTTAAGAAAGCATAAGGAAAAGAAGGAGGATATGGATGAAAGGCATCCTGGGATCCTGGAAAGAGAGATAATAACCCAGCCAGAGATGTAGATTTGAGTGTTGTCAGCATACAAGTGGTTCGAAAGCCAGGTGATCCTATAGGTTCATTAAGGCCAAGGTATAGATAGATAAGAGTGGATGGAGCAGGACTGATCCCTGAGGGACACCAACAGAGAGACTGTGAGAAGTGGAGATGGAGACGGAGTGATAGATGATATGAGATCCTCACTATGAGTGCTAGTACTCTATTTACATAGTTCTGAAAAAGCTGGGTAACACACAATATAGCTACCATTAGCATAATGGGTTATCTGTCAGGAAAGGGTTACCAGTCAGTCAACCACGCTTGAAATGAACCGGAACCTGTTTGAGTAACACCATCAGTTTGCTTTCCCATGAACTGCGCTTTTCAGAGAGCAGGACTGATCTTAGGCGTAAGAAATTTAGGGATACCCACATGGTAGACTGGAAATGTATGGCAATATTACACGGGTGCTATATGGCACTTTGATCTACAGACTATGGGCGACATGTATGAACGGGGCTGCGCCAGATATCTTGCATCTTTACAGCCCGATATCAGGCACAGCCCTACTCATACATTTTCAAATCTCCTGGACGCCACTCCGGGGCGTATCACACCTTGCCTGTGGCGCTTTGTAATGCACCCGATCTCTGGGGGGTGTGGGAGGCAGAGCGCACCAGAACCGTAGCAAAGCTATAGATTTATAGCTCCGCTATGGCATTTCTGGCCGCATTACAGTCGGAACAAGTAGACCACTTTCAAAGTGATATACCTGAGTCCGAACTGTCATGCAAGTGCTGGAATGCGCCTGATTTATGACCCACTGTATAGCAGGTTCATAAATCAGGCGCCTTCTATGCCTTTTTTAAAATGCCAATTTGGCGTGTAAATGCCAAATTTTATGCATGTTGCCCGGAATGTCTGTATTGTGTAGGTATTGCGTAAAACCTTATTGAGGCTGGAAACACACAATGGGGTACATTTCTCAAGGCAGTTGCACCAGAATTCTAGTGTGATTTGCATAAAAATTACTGGCTTATATGGTTTACACCAAATTAATTTTGTGTTTTAGACAGTTTCTAGACACTTGTGTGCCTTTTCTGACAAAAGGGTGTGGCCTTGGTGAATGGGGTGTGGCTCTATGGAAAAGGGAGTGGCTTGTCATGCAATGCCATGTGCCAAAATTTTGCCACAGTTAATGGCATAAAGTAAGCCAACTTGAAGGTGGTGTAAAGTAAGAATAGATAGTTCTAACAAGTGCTAAATTTATTAACATTATGATAAATATGGTGCATTGTAAGACTGTTTAGTTTAATTTTACACTGCATAAGAGTTAGACAATATTAATAAATCTGCCCCACTGAGTTTTTGATGCAGCTTTTTTTTTAGTCAAAGCCAAAACTGAGTCCCGCAGGGAGGAGAAGTATAAGTCCTTCCATTATGTTTCTCATTCCTCTTATGTCCACTCTTGGCTTTGGCTCAAAAACTGCAATAAACACTGTGAAAGAACCTGCTCATGTGATTTCAGCCTTAGGTCATTCTCACACAGCAGTATGCTACGTTGGTATTTGACTGTTTGTTTTTTTGTGGCACAAAATAAGTTGGCACAGATTTCTGCTATATTTTGGGCCACTTTCTGGTAAATGTGTCAGGTCCTCTATCACTAAGCCCCACTCACATTTTCTAGAGCATCAACAAAAACCACCAGAAAGTCACTCATTTCTTCCACAAATGAGGCTTATGCAAAAATGTGCCATTTTCATATGCCAGAAAACCTTCCTACATTTCTCAATAAATTCCCCCTATGCGTGAAGCCTACCTATAAATTGTAAGCGCAGGAGCCCTAATTTTTTGCCTCACTTTCCACAAATTTGGAAGACCCCCTGGATGCACAACTGGAATGACAGATGAAAATGATATCACTGATGATCCAGGATGGGGCCGGACATGGGGGCGCAGCCCTAAGGGTAGGCCCCATATGACTCTGAGCACTGTCCATTGGGTGAGGTCAGGGGGGCGAAGTCGGGCGCGCAGCGTGCGGGGAGGGACCTGCATATAAAGCTGGGCCCCATGCGGCGCGGGATCAGACGCACGGTCAGCAGTAAGCAGCAGTCCCACCCTCCCTCCCTCTTGGTGGTTTGAGGAGGGATTTCCTGATGGAGTTGGTCGTTGAGTTATTTTGGGTAGAACTTTTCGTTGGTGGTGGCTGGTTGTCACAGTGTCTGGCAGGTTGGAGTCCTTGGAGTCTGTGGAAAGTAGTGGGGGAGTCAGGCTCAGCTTGGCTCCAAGTGTCTTGGATGGACCGGTCTGGCGATAGTTGGGGCTCCACAGGGCAGTGTCCTTGGGAGCTGGTTACGGAATGGTTAGCCGCATGAGGTGGCTTTTGGTGCCCTGAAGCTGGTGGTGACGGCTGGGGGTAAAACTGCAGAGAGAAGGAGGAAGAGTATCGCCAGACACTGGTTGTTGGATTATCTTATCTCCAAGGACCTCAGCCCCAAGTTGGTTCTTCAGGGATGTTACGGAAGGTGTTGGAAGGTTTTAGGGTATTGGGATAGAGCAAATGGGTATTTGGGGATTAATACTCATTTGCATTCAGATTTGTTATTTATTTGTCTGTTAATAAAACGGCTGCTGTGGCCAATTAATCCAATCCACGTCTCGGTGTCTTTATTATAAGGGATCTGGGGGGATTGGAACTTTGGTCGAGGACAGCAGAGGATAGGCGTTGCTCAGGAGTAAGTGACTCCTTGTAGTTGAAGTTGTGTAAAGATATAGAAGGAAAGGATTAGAAAAATGCACAAGGGTAAAGAAATGTGTTAGAGAAATTTAATCCAGCATAGAAATCCCCTCTAATCATGGTGGTGACCATGCATGTAATGTGCTACAGGGCGCACAATATGCATCCAAATGATGCGGCTGCACTTTAGTCTCTGCTGTTAGCTAATTACATGTATTTTGTGACTTTGTATCAGTGCTCAGAAATCCTGCAGTTCCACAAATGGAATTAGCTACTGTAATTGAATCTGCATGCCCTGACAGAGGGAGAAGCCCAGCGGTGTGCGGTGATGGAGGACGGCTGGGCTCTCCCCTACTGCCATCATCAGACTCCTGCCTTTTAAGGGTAAAACACCCGGCACACGCAGCTTTTATTACATTCTTTAAAAGGTTTTCCAGCTCTCTGGGAGATTTCGATGAACTCCACAGCTTCACACCACGTCTAGATATGAAATAATACAACTTGCATGTACAGACTGCAGCCCCAGACTGTGGGAGAATTTTCTGAAACAATTGTGGATGAAAAAAGTTGCACAGCACAATTACGCTCCGAAGTACGGCCCATAATTACACCGTGTGAACCGACCCTTTTGTGGAAAGTGACTACACTATGAGGCGTAGGTCTCTTCTGTTATACTTTTTATTAGGATCCACAGCAGAAAATCCTCAGCATTTCTGCAGGTAATTCCACAGCAACAAAACTTCACCAAATCAGTGTGGATTATGTAAAACACAACTACAAGGCCATACTTACAGCTCAATGGCTGGACTAAAGACTGAACCTAGTAGGAGGCAACACAAGCCCATGTGCTACTTGGGAAAGACATAACAGGTATAACTTATGAACAATCCACTAGGGGGCAACTGGATGATGAAAAACTGCACTTTAAATAGGTACCAGTTCACACCAGTATGTGGAAAAGCCACAGTATAATACATGGGGAGACTGCTCAAATGCAAAAGTACCAACAAGACAACCACTCACAGCCTTCTATGTATGAGGGGGGTGGTTGCTGGTATTAAAATTGCATATAGATACAGTAAGGCAATACAATTATGTAACCTATAAAACAAACAATCTGTTGAAAATTCTCAATTACGAATTTGATGAAGATTCACAGCAATTCTGCAGCAAAGTCCAAAACACTGAGGGTAGGAACAGAGGGTGCAACCATGGTGCGAAAACAAACCCTGCATCCTATGAGATAGCCAATTGACTGTCGCATAGGGGCTGAGCTTCTCGACAGCACTGTCTATTCCTACCTTCATTGTGGATTTGTTGTGGATTTCGGGCTTCCCCATTAAAGTCAATTAGAAAATTCTGCAGTGAACCCGCAATGTAAACTGACATTTTGTGGATTGAAAATCTGCCACATTGGTCACTTGGATCCTGTTTTTTCTGCAGCATGTGGATGAGATGTCTTAAAATGTACTAGAGAGAGCCCTTAGAAATGTATCTTACTCTTGTGTGAACATGGATTCAGTCACTAGATGGCATTAGTGGCAAGTGTGTGAATTTTCAATCGTTTTCACTACTTAGATGGCAGAAATACAACTCAATAAACTAAAATCCAAGTCAGAATAAAATTGCCATTTTACACTATAAATACTCGCTTTGAAAATAGAGAAACATCTTATTCCATAGGTTCAGATGCTACGTTTGTCCCACCTACAGCACCATGGAGCATTGAAGCAGGACTGCATCTGCCCCATTATATCACACATCTTTGTAAATGGATATTATACACTAGTGGTTTATGTGATGGTGCTATGAATGCTTTTTCATCAAATGTCCTCATCTTAGGGCATGTCCCCACGGCACGGGTTTTTGGACGGTTTTCAGGCAGTTTACGGTTTTGTAGACCGTCTGAAAAACCGGCAGCAAACTAGCACAACGGGCCTCTATGGAAAACCCGTGCAGCCCAGCGGTTTGAAAGACCACCAGCCGCCCGAAAAACATTGTGCTTGCACATTTTTCCGTCCAGTTTTCGTTTGGTATATGTGCATGTGAATGGGAAGGGGGAGGACTTTTCTCCGCTCATCACGGAGAAAAGCCGCATCCCCCCCACCACCACCACGGCCGTGGGGACAGCACACACCCCGGACAAATGACAGTCGGATAAACCGACCGGTATTTGTCCATTGCCGTGTAAACAGGCCCTTAATGTTCCTAACTAATCATTCCCTATCTACGTGCCCTATTATGGTATATGAACAATATAGAGGTTCACTGCTCAGGACATCCCTATCTACAAAAATGGATCCTACTAGTGCAGACTCAGCACCAGGCAAGTCAAGCGTTCTTGTGCCCATAGTTCAGCATGATAGTTGTCAGATTATCAACCATTAATTAATGACCTCGTAACACTCCCACCAACACTTCAGATTCTTAATTATAACACAACACCCTCCATCGGCTGACCACCCCACCATGTATCTACAGTAGGAGATGGTCATGTTTTCTCTTGTTCTCCGCTTGTTTGGGTAGAGCTCATGCCAGAACCAAAAACATACTAACAATGTATATGTGATAGCAATCTCTGTACTATGCTGCATTAAACAATGGAAATAAAGGGCAGAATAATGTATTTTGTTTTTCTGTTTAATTTTTTTTAAATTGCATCCAAAACCAAAGGTGCCCTAGACTGCAATTTTTGTTTACCCCAGTCCTACCCCTTCTCATTGTAAGTATATACTACATAGTGGATGTATTTTGTTTGCAGCCTTGTACCATTAAATCAAGTGGAATAACATGGGTCATCTGCAGACTCTAATCCAAAGTATATTAATATTTCATGAAGACACTTGCAAAACAATTCATCAGGCTTTGTGCTTCCTGCGTCGAAAAATAAATGATTGCACACTCATTGGGGGACACATGTAAAAGCTGTCTAAGACTTTTATTGTTGCCCATAGCAACCAATCAGAGCTCCCCTTTCATTTTTTCAGAGCACTATATGAAATGAAAGGGGCGCTCTGTATGTGTATGTGTCCCTCTTTCCTTCGACATAAGAGGATTCTCTGCTTTTGATCATCCTGACTTGTTAGAAAGTTTTCTTGATCACAAAGTTTCCACCTACTGGACCTCTATTGATCAGCTGGGATCTGTTCGGAAAGTGGTTAATTTTCCTACAGCACCACCACAGGAGAAATTAAGTATTACATAGTGTCCATTCAAACCAATGTGTTGTCTATTTAAAGTAGGACAGAACAGGTCCTCTAAAGAATGATGCTCTTTGTAATTACTATTCACTCTGACAAGAGATGAGGATCCTGAACAGAGGACCATTGTCTGTTAACTTAGGATTCCCTAATAGGGTTTAGGAAATAGTTTTTTTTCCACTGCTGGACAACAAACCCTTTGGGCAACATGTCCTATTAGGGCTGCACCATTTTTGTGGTGTATTTTGCACCAAAAAACTGTTGACGCTGTATTCTCTATATAAACGAACTGTCGTACACCAAAACTAGGCACATTTGACAACTTTGAATGCGCCTAAAGTAGGCGCATCAAATATGCTAGCAATGATATGCTATGCGCCTTTTGTTTTTGGTATTCGCCTAAATTAGGCCCATTAAATATGCTAAGCAAGGCATACCACATGCCAGATTTTTGACAGGTTTATTTATTCAGGCGAATTATACACTCATTTAATGTGCCTTAAAACTGGCGTGGAAGCGCCTCTTTTCTGACATGTCGCCCTTTAAGTTTTGGTAGGAACAAGACTTGCAATTTTTATCTATAACAACCCTGCTTCAACCCAATACAGACCACCAACATTGACCTCGACCTCTGTGTGTGTGCCAAAGTTCAACTGCCTAGCTATGAACTTACACCTACTCTCCTTGTCCCTATAACTGCAAGGACTGGATATTGCCTTGGTCAAGAAGTCCCTACTCCTATGACCCCTAGTTAATGCAGTGTATACGTTTTTCATGGATGGGCATTAAGCAGATATAAAAAAAATGTTTAATTCTTTAGTGCTACCAGCTGATCCCTTTTGAAGGTACCTGCTTATCCTAATTTGTCACTGTAGGCTATAACTCAATAAGAATCTCAATATGCACATAGAAGTGTGGACGTGATTACAGGCACATTTGCAAGTGCCAAAAAAAGTTGACATTTTTAAGTAGTATTGATGTGTAAGTGAACTAAAGGCGATTATGTAATTTGCAGTGTTGCAGAGACGTGCTGCGTTCACCCATGACAAAATATTTTGCTTCTCTTTATGCTCTGTTTGCTTTCCATCCCACATCTTCTGGATAAGAGTGTTATATGTTATATATATATTGTAAGTGCAGAACAATACAATCTTGTTTGCATGATGAATGGGGTGATGAATGGAGTCCATTGTGCAGGTGACTTTGGTTTCCGAAAATTTAATATCTCTTTTGGATGGTACACTGGATCGTGCTCTGTGGTTGTCTATTGTAGTTAGCGGAGGTTCTGGCTACAGAAAGAACATATTCATTTTATCTAATTGATAAACACTAAATATATGACGTGATCCTGTCCTGTTTGAACAAGCCCCTTTCTATAGACTCCTGGAAATCAAGTTTTTGTATGCGTGCCCACTGTGCATTATTATGTCATTTTAGGCAAATATCCGTGTTGATTTATTTCTATAACTCAGTGCTCTTACCCACTAGGCTATTATTCACACCGGCCCATGGGATCACCTTTCTCTTATGGATGTAGCATAAATAGTATATAAGGTCATATAGTGATCACTACTAGTGTTGAGCGATTTTTATCGACAAAGTTGAAATCGGCAAGGTTTTTATGGTGATCGAAATTTTCAGATCATGCGATAATTAAGGTTAAAATCTGTGCATCATCTATTAAGATCGCGCCATTTTCGGCGCTTCCTGTAATTTTGGCGGCCAGCAAATCAGATTACAGAATAGAGCAGGGTGAGGATGTGTGTGCGACGTCATGACTGGGATGTGTGTATGGTTGCGATTGGCTGGAAAAATCACATGACCTCGTATTACATAGAACAGCGTTTCCTGTTCAGCCTTAGTGTCTCTCAGCGTCTCATAGGAATAGGACGTGCACTCTGCCTGTGGCCAAACAGCTCAGCGAAATTAGTCTATTTCTGCACAGAGAAACCACGTAAATCTTAAAACAGCAATTCTATAGTCACCACAGGTGAATTGAAAGGTGCAAAAAATACAGTGTATTATACGAAAACATAACAGATACGTGTTTTTTGACTTTTGCGCACCCAGCTTTGTTCATTGACGCAGCATCCACGTAAATCTTAAAACAGCATTCTATATTCCCACAGGTGAATTGAAAGGTGCAAAAAAATACCGTTTATTATATCAAAACATAACAGTTACGTGTTTTTTGACTTTTGCACACCCAGCACTGTTCATTGACGCAGCATCTACGTAAATCTTAAAACAGCAATTCTATAGTCACCACTGGTTAATTGAAAGGTGCAAAAAATACCGTGTATTATACAAAAACATAACAGATACGTGCAAGGCGGCACCTCAGCTCTCAGGGTGCATCATCTGAGGCAAGTCAGGGCTGTGTGAAGCTGTGCCGGAGGAAGCAGAGGAGGAGGAGGAGGAGGAGGTATTCCTAGACACCGACGTCCCTGCCTTGGAAAGAGGTTGGCGTGAATTTGAGGCAGATGAGGAAGATGAGTTTGCTAGTGCCCCTCAACCCAGAGGCTTGGGAACTCAAGGCTCCATCTCTCACATGAGTGCTTGGATGCTCCATTTCCTCCAACATGATCCTCGGATTAAGGCCATCAAAATGAACAACAGTTACTGGGTGGCCCCCTTTCCTGGACCCCAGGTACAAAACAAAACTCGGCACTTTCCTTCCACCCACCCAAATAGAGAGTAAAATGCAGGAAATGGAGACCTTGCTGATTTATCAACTGGAGACATCTGTTGCGTCTGCTTCACGTTCCTCAAATGTCATGGTGGAACAACGCCAGCGACGTGATAGCAGTAGAGTGCGAAGTAGGCGTAGCGGCAGCAGCGGCAGCAGCAGGCAAGGTGGCAGAAGCCTAATGGGTGACCTCTGGCAATCTTTATTTACCACCTCACCAATGCATGCAATGCAGGCCACACATACAACACCCAGAGACTAGCTTAAGATCATGGTGCACGACTATCTGCGTCTCAACACGATGTTTTTTTATGTGTTCCGGACCCAATAGATTCTGGGTATCCAAAATGGACGATTGGCCCGAGCTGGCTCGCCATGCCATAGAGGTGTTGTCCTGCCAGCAGCCAGCGTCATATCTGAGCGGACCTTCAGACAGCCGGAGGAGTCATTACAGACAAACGCATCCCGGGTTTCACAGATAATGTGGATCGTTTGACTTTCATCAGATGAATCAGGCATGGATCTCTGATGATGTTTTTGGCCCCAATTGCCGAGGTCACCGAAATTTGTTGTGGTCTACTTCACATTCCTCTCCAAACAGAAATGGTCCCCTTGAAAAACTTATTTTTAAAATGATTTATTTCTTACTGCAATTTTTATTCTCAATTCCAACAGTTCATTTTGCTGGTTTTGCTGTGAAGGAGACTAAAAGACACAAGGTTTCTGACAAAACCTTTTTCATTTACTCACTTCATTCTTTAGAATTTTTCACATTGTCAATGGTTTTGGGGGGCATTTTTGCCTCACAAAATTTTTAACAGTGGGTGAGGGAAATCCTATTTATTAATTTTTTGGGGTCATGTTGCTGTGAGATACAGCAATAATCATGGTCTTTGGAACAAAAATGGGGTTCTAAGTGGCATTTCTCCTTCACCTTTTTTTAACGTGGTGGGGAAGTCATATTTATAATTTTTTGGGGTCTTGTTGCCTTTTGGATACACCCAAAATCATGGTCCTTTGGAACAAAAATTGTGGTTTTAATTTGGCTTTTTCTCTTCACAATTTTTAAAGTGGGAGAAGTCTTTTTTATAATTTTTTTGGTAAATATTGCTTTAAAAAGGGGAAAAAATAAATTACGGGGTTCCTATTCAAAAAAAAGGGTTGTTTTTAATAGACGTTTTTCTTACAATTGTCAAAAGTGGTCAAGGGTCAGGGTTTTAAATTTTTTGGGGGCATTTTGTGTGACTTTGCAGTTTTTACTACGGGCCCTTTTCTAAAAAATTTTTTGTTTTAACAGACATTTGTTTTTCACAATTGCCCAAAGTGGCCCCAAGGGTCATGTTTTAAAATTTTTGGGGGAGGCTTTTTCCCTGGGGAATGAAGCTTTTCTACAGGTTTCCTATTCAAAAAAAATGTTGTTTCAAAACAAAAATTTTGTTCTTCACAATGGTCAAGAGGGGCTAAAGGGGTTTGATGGTGCTGTCAGAAACGGGAATTGGTAGGCACTGTTAATGGACACTTTATTGCAAAATGACTTTTTTTTGAAAGATTTTTTTTTAACATAGTATAAATCCCTTTTTTTGAGACAACCCTTTTAATAAATAAAAAAAGAGAAAAAAAGGGACGGGTGGAATTCATCCGTTTAAAAAAAATGTTTTTTTTCTAAAATTTTAAAGACAAAAAACTTGCATGTACAAAAAAAGCTTTTAAAAAAAAAAATTTCCTCTAAAAGTCAAGGGAGGTAAAAGGAAAATTGCCAGAGGTGGGGTTTTTCAGAGGACATGGAGTTTGGAGCCCCGGGACAGAGAACAAAGAAACAGAGCCCATTTCCTCCGCAGTTGAGAAAAAATGAAAAAAAAAGAATGCCAAGAAAAAGGGGGGGAACCGGGGGGTTTGTAACGGGAGCTTTAAACCCCACCAGTTTTTCCCAAATTGAAGCCCCAATTGGTCCACATTTCACCCGGAGGGGAAAAGGCTCCCAAGGTATTGATGTGTACGGGGGAAGGCTTCAGACGACAGTTTTAAATTGCTGCGTCATCAGGGCATTTTAACCTGCGGGGTTAAAATAGGGGACGGACGCCAGCCTGGGCTTACCGCACCCACTGAAAACTGGGGCCCTGGGTCATGCTGGGGCCCCCAGGACAGGTTAGTCAATGTCCATTTAAAAACAAAAATTGGGGGTTTTGAAAGACCCCTTTTTCCCCGGATTTTTTTAAATTTCGGGGGGTCATGCGGGTTTTGGGGGGCTCTTGCTGTGGCCAGGACGGGGATAGTCAATCCCCCAGTGAAACTAAAATGGGGGTTTGGGAAAGACTCCTTTTTCCGGCCCTTTTTTAAAATTTGGGGGGTTTTTAATGCGGGGTTTGGGGCCCCATGTGGGGGCCCAGGACAGGTATAGTCAATGTCCAGTGAAACTAAAATGGTGGTTAAAAGGACTCCTTTTTCCGGCACTTTTTAAATGTGGGGGTCATGCAGGTTTGGGGGCTCATGCTGGGCCCAGGCGGTATAGTCAATGTAAAGTGAAAACAAAAATGGTGGTTAAAAACCCCCCCTTTTTTTTTCGGGAAATTTTTTAAAAATGGGGGGGTCAGGGAGGTTTGGGGCTCATGCTTTTTGGCCCGGGGGACAGGTATATTAATTCCAGTAAAAACAAAAATGGGGGTTAAAAAGACCCCTTTTTTCCCGGGGCCATTTTTAAAAATGGGGGGGGGTTCTTTGCAGGGTTTTGGGCTCATGTGCTTTCCCAGGAAGGGATATTAAATTGCCCATTTTTAAAGTAAGATGATGGTTAAAATTTTCTCCCTTCTGGAAAATTTTTAAAAATTTGTGGGGGGATGCGGGTTTTAAAGGGGGTCTTGCTGTGGTACAAGACAGGATAGTGAATGTGTGTGTTTTTTTTTCTGTGGCTTTTAAAACCCTAAGTGTTTTTGCCAAAGATTTTAGCACGTATCCATTTGACTGTTGTGGGTGTTTTTTCCAGGGTTCTCCAGCCTTTTTTGGGTGTTTAAGGGAAAGAAAAGGTGTTGTTGCTTCCCATAGACTTTAATGGTCATCGCTCATTTAAACGCTGCTCCCCTATTTGAAAAAAAACCCTTTTCGATGGTGGGGCCGGGCTATCGACTATCCCCCGATGTCGATAGCCAACGTAATCGGGTCAAAACTAATCATACTACCCTTTTAAATATGTCCTTCAAAAAAAGGTTCCCACAATGTTCTGGAGGGGACTAAAAACTAACATTTTTATAAAATAACCCCATATTTAAAAAAGGCCTAAAGATCTAAGACCATAATGGATATTAGTTATTGCCCATAAAACATCATATATTATTACGGAAAAAAGTTTTTTTTCTGCCCCAGATGTTTTTCTTCAGTAAATAGGGGACAAGCTCAAGTTTACCAATGTTTAAGTTCGAATTGGGTTTTAGTTTGTGGGGGACTAAAAATTTAACAAAGATTCAAAAAAGTCATAAAATATATATATATATATATATATATATTTATTAAATATTTATATAATATATAATTTTATATATATATATATAAACACATAATACATTTTATAAAAATGAAAAAAAAGAAAAAGGGTTTAGTTTCCCCCCCGAGAGTGCAGTTCATTCCCAAAGGAAGGTGAGATAAAGGGGCCGCCGGGGCTTCCCCCGGGGGCTAGTTTAAAGAAGGCTTATGAGAAAAAAAACCCGAAACAAGAAAAAAGGTCTGGAGAGAACTCATGCAGCTGTCGTTAAAACATAATATCTTTAATAGGTTTCCAAAAAAGTTAACCCAAAAAACACATGAAGGGGATAACCGCTACTTTAGGAAAACGCCCCAAAAATTTTGGGGCTAGGGGGGAAAGCACCAAACCCGGGTCCTTAAAAAAAGGGGAATTAGGGAAACCTATTTCCGATGCCCGTTTAAAAATATTTTGGCGGGGGGGAAAAACCCCAAAAAATGTCCAAAAGTTTCAAAACAACCCTTTATAGAAATACAGGGTTTGGGGATACTAGGTCCCTTCGTTTTTTAAAAGGGATCGAGAGGGTATTTTTTTTTTTTTTTTTTTACCGAGAGGAGGGGCAATTTGGGGAGATAAAATCTTAAATACTGAGGTAGAAGGATCTTTTTTATTGGGAACAAGGGGGCAGCCGCATGGCCCTTTAAAATAAGATACGATATATTGTTTCCCCCTTTAATTCCCCCCTTTTTATTTTTTAATTATAATAATAACAACATAATATAAATTTTAAAATTTTAAATATACATTGTAATAACTTATTTTCAATAAAATGTCAGGGGTTTTGCGGGGTCAAATTTTCAGTTTTTAGTTATTTTCTAAAAAATTTTTTTTAAAAAATCTTGTTGTTTTATAAATATACAATTAAAAATAACTTAGTGAAATAAAGGGGTTTACCCTTTTACTAATTGCTTCTTAGGTTTCCCGGGTTTTTATTTTTCCAGGGGTAATGGCAATACCCCCACCAGGATTAAGGGGATTTCCGAAAAAGCGGGCGGTCTGTCAGGCCCAGGGGCCCAAAATTGTGCGTTTCCCTGATGTTTGCCCGGGTTTATGCCTTCTTTTGTTTCTTGTTATACTGTTATGATAAACCCATTTTTAAAGATGTGAAGTTTTAACGAAAAGCGCTTTAGTTCTCTCCAGTCCTTTTTGCTTGATGTGGTCTCTCTCAGTATATCCTCATTTATTTTTCATATATACTGTGGCCCGGGGGCTTAGGGTTTTGGGCGCAAAGGTGCTGGGCCCCTAGATGGCGTAGTCAGGGGGGCCTGGTAGGGGTAAAGTGCCCCCGGTTCATGGACTCGGTTTGGGGGGAAACCCGGGGTCGGTCAGCCAAAATTAGGTTGCTGACACTCATATGTAGGGAGGGCTGATGTCCAGGGGCCCTTATGGGGTGGCTTTCCCGGGAAAAAGCTGCAGTTGGGGGGTGGGTGTTCCCCCGTTCCCCTGTTTTCCCGTTCCCCCCGGGGTTTTCCAGATCTATAAAAAAACCCGGTACTTGGGTTATTGGGGGTGGGGTCAATGCAGTTTGGAAAAAGCAGTGGAGCTTGTGAGAGGGGGGCTCTTAACCCCCCGGCTTTTTGGGAAAACCGGTAAATGGCGGGCTGGGGGGAAATTGTTGCTGGGGGTGATGGATGGTAGATTTCCCGACCCCAGGTTTAACAGAGGCAATTTAATGTTTATTTAATTTTGGCTAAAAGGGCCCGGGATTTTAATTTTTTTATTTTTTGGGTTTGTTTACTTTATCTGGAGCCAAAAATTAAAGCGGGTTAAAGGCCATTTTTAAAACGGGAAGGGACGGGGTTTTCGGTGTGGCCATTCTCTTTCCAAAGGGGCCCATTTTGCAGGGGAAAAAGACCCCCTGAAAACTGTCCAAAAGGCGGCGGGCGAGTGTGAGCCCTTACAAATGGGGGGGGAAAATTGCGGGTGGGCATTATTGGCACAAACAGGCAAGATTGGGCAGGGGCACAAAACCCGGGTTGAAGGGAAAATTTTCAAAAGGGTACTGGGGACTGCAAAAAATTTTTAACAAAAGGACTGCGGAATTTTAAACTATTTTAGAAAAGGGGTTTTTCAAAAAAGACACCCCCGAAACGGGCCCAAATTTCTTTAGGGGAAAGACTTTTTTGCTGCTATTTGGAAATTTTGTTTGTTTGGCCATGGAGGAACCCCCTTCCCCCAGCTGTTAGCCATGAAGGAGTCAGACAGCTAAAATACCACCATGCGGGAGGATAAAAAAAGGCTCCAGGCACAGTTTAAGGGCCGAGAGAGTTTGCTGTGTCCCCCAAAAGGGAGGACGAAACCAAAGATGATTTTAAGGGAGCCGACATGCTTTTACAGGGGAAAATGTGGGAAATGGGACGCGGGAGCAGGGGCTTTGCTTGGGTCCTAAAACACCCGGGGGTCCGGGCCCTTTTGTGTTTTTCGGGTAGGGGGGGTTCACACGACATTTTTCCCCCCGGCCCATTTTTAACTGGGGATGTTTTTTTTTTAAGAAAAAAAACCTTTTTTTCCCCTTGTAAAAAAATTTTTCTGAAACATCCCACACGATCCCGCCCATCCCTCAGAAAGTAAATTTACAGAAAAAAATCACCAATGAAAAAAATTTTTTTTTTCAAACTTCTCACCTTCATAGAAAATCCCTCTAAACAGTCCCCAAAAAAACAAAACAACAACACAGGGAAACAATAAAACCGGACGGTGTTTTTGTTACTAAAACCCTCCTAAAAAACCCAAGCCCCCAAAATTTATTACTATTTAAAGGGCCCCAAAAAATCCGCCGGGCCCCCTGCCCAAAAAACGCAAACCCCCATTTTGACCATAAACTGTACAAAAGGCTCGGGAATTACTTTATA
>JAODAL010036577.1:0-41493 GCA_025379985.1 Phyllomedusa bahiana | reverse complement strand
GAGGGCCCCCCCCCCTACTGTAGGATGGGGAGGAGGCCCCCCCCCCCCTACTGTGGGAAATAGAGGAGGGGCCCCCCCCCCCTACGTAGGATAAAAGGGAGGCCCCCCCCCCCTACTGTGGCAGGGAGGGGGGGCCCCCCCCCCCCACTGTAGGCTAGAGGGGGGGCCCCCCCCCCCACTGTAGGCAAAGGGGAGGGGGCCCCCCCCCCCACTGTGGACGGAGGAGGAGGCCCCCCCCCCCCCTACTGTAGGACAAAGGGAGGAGGCCCCCCCCCCCTACTTAGGACAAAGGGGAAAGGAGGCCCCCCCCCCCTACTGTAGGACTTGAGGAGGTGGCCCCCCCCCCCCCTACTGTAGGACTAGAGGAGGAGGCCCCCCCCCCTACTGTAGGACTAGAGGAGGAGGCCCCCCCCCCTACGGTAGGACTTGTGGTGGTGGCCCCCCCCCCCCCGTACTGGAGGACTAGAGGAGGAGGCCCCCCCCCCTACTGTAGGACTAGAGGAGGAGGCCCCCCCCCTACTGTAGGACTAGAGGAGGAGGCCCCCCCCCCCCTCCTGTAGGACTAGAGGAGGAGGCCCCCCCCCCTACTGGAGGACTAGAGGGGGAGGCCGCCCCCCCTACGTAGGACTAGAGGAGGAGGCCCCCCCCCTACTAGGACTAGAGGAGGAGGCCCCCCCCCTAACTGAGGACTAGAGAGGAGGCCCCCCCCCCCTACTGGAGGACTAGAGGAGGAGGCCCCCCCCCCCATACTGAGGACTAGAGGAGGAGGCCCCCCCCCCCCGTACTGGAGGACTAAGGGAGGAGGCCCCCCCCCCCCGTACTGGAGGACTAGAGGAGGGGGCCCCCCCACCCCCCCCCGTACTGGGGGAAACTAGAGGAGGAGCCCCCCCCCCCCCCCCCCACCCCCCCCGTACTGGAGGACTAGAGGAGGAGCCCGCCCCCACCCCCCCCCGTACTGGAGGACTAGAGGAGGAGGCCCCCCCCCCCCCCCCCCCGTACTGGAGGACTAGAGGAGCCCCCCCCCCCCCCCCCGTACTGGAGGACTAGAGAGGAGCCCCCCCCCCCCCCGTACTGGAGGACTAGGGGAGGAGCCCCCCCCCCCCCCCCCCCCGTAGGGGAGGAAAAGGGGAGGAGCCCCCCCCGTACTGGTGGACTAGTGGAGGTGGTGCCGGGGGTGGCGGCTGCCCGCCACTGGAGGCCCCGGGGGGGGGGGGGGGTTGGGGTGGTTGGAGGCAACCAGAAGAGGAGGACCTCCTGAAGGGGGAGGTAGCCCCTCACTGGAGGCACAGGGGAGGAGGTGGCCCCCCACCGGAGGGCCAGGGCAGGAGGAGGCGGCAATGGCCCCCCACTGGAGGACCAGAAGATGAGGGTAGAGGAGGCCCCCACTGAAGGAGCGGGAGATGAGTGATGGAGGAAGCCTCTATTGGAGGACCAGAAAATGAACAGAAGAGAAAGAGGAGGCTACCATTGGAGGAGCAAGAGATAAGGGGGAGAGGCTGGAGAACTAAGATATGAGGAGGTGGCCCCGCTGGAGGACTGGGAGAGGGAGGAGGAGGTCACTATTTGAGCACCAAATAAGGGGAGAGAAAGCGGAGGCTTCTATTGGAGGACCAGGATGGGGGATCATCAGATGTCATATGTGTGGCAGACACTGCTCCTGGGCTTGATCTCTAGTTTTGGTTTCGTTTTCCTGTGGAGACTTGGGTGTGTCAGGGGAACGCCATGTTTGCTGTAGTTTGCAGAACACGGGCTGTGCTGACTATGATCAGATAACAGTGGGTTCCTCATAAATGTCACGGGTGGTATTTTTTGATGTAGAGACCCTCAGAGGGACTTTCAGAGCCGGTGTTGTCTTTCTGCCATCACATAGTCAGAGCGGTGCAGAATTCCATTACGTTGTAGCCACTGATATAGGAGCCACACAACACCTCTGAGGTGACCTGGTGCACCCTAAAAATCAACACGGACTGGGCCTTGATATGAACTGTAGGGAATTATACCCCCCCACCACATGATTGACAAGCAGTTGTGCAGGAGCATGCGGCCAAGATCTTGTGCAAGCTCTTTAGTGGACATACTGGGTGCCAGGCTGGACACTCACTAGACGTGTAACAGCAGTCTTAAAGTGATGGCGCTCTATTTTCTGCTCACTTCTGTGGTTTACCACGTTATACGCACCTTGTGTGTCTGAAGACCTGTTGGTTGGTGTTCTCCAGGTATCTCGTGGATAGCCGCTGGTACAAGCAGTGGAAGAAATATGTTGGATTTGATTCGTGGGACGTTTACAATGTTGGAGAAAGCAATCTCTTCCCAGGACCTGTGGATAATTCTGGATTGTTTGCAGGTACAGTAATCCCATCTGCTGTCGAGAGCAGGCAGGAGAAGCTTTCAGGACGTGCTTCACCTGTCCCATTCCCTTCCAGATTCCGATACTCAGGTATTAAAGGAGCATCTGATTGATGAGCTGGATTATGTGCTGGTGCCAACCGAAGCATGGAACAAACTAATGTGCTGGTATGGCAGCGTCCCGGGCCAGCAGCCCATAGTGAGGAAGGTAGGTAGCCCTCCCCAGCACTTAATATGGCTCCAGTGTGGGGTGCAGATCGTTCTGATCCCTCTGCTCTGCGGCAGGTCGTGGAGCACGGCATGTTTGTGAAGCATTGTAAGGTGGAGGTTTACCTCATTGAACTGAAGCTCTGCGAGAACAGTGACTTGGACAATGTGGTGGCCCGTCACTTCAGCAAGGCAGACACCATAGGTAAGAGCAGCGAATGCCCTAAACTCCAGGGGGGAAAAAAACCTCTGCCGCCCCAACATAAAGGCCCTGTTCACATGACAGATTTGGCCGCGGTTTCCGCAGCCAAATCGCACCTAGTTTATTAACATGGTTTCCTATTGGAAACCGCCTTAATATTCACACGCCGCGCGTGTGTGAGAACTCTCTTCTTGACAGGGAGTTCTCAGCGCGGTGTCGCCGCGGGTGGTGCGCAGCTGGCTCACGGCGCGGGTTTCCCCCAGCCTATTAATTTACATGGGGGCAAACCCTCTCCGCAAGCCGTGCCCCAAGCCACGCCCCACCCGCGCCGAGCCCACGGCCAGCGCCCGCGCCACAAACCCATGTTGGGTGACGCGAGTTTGCTGTGAGGTTAGGACGAGGTTTGGCCGCGGCCAAATCCGTCATGTGAACGGGGCCTAAAAGACCCTATTCTCCGTTCTTCCCTTCTCTTTCCAAACTGCCCTATCCTCTGCAGCTCTGGATTGCAAAGCCCACAGACCTTACCCTCTCCTGTGTCTGAGCTGCCCCAAACTCTGCAGCCCTACAATAGAAACCCTGTCTTCACGCCTTCCTGTCTCTGCTTTCAGAGTTTATAGAAAAGGAAATGAGGAACAT
This sequence comes from Phyllomedusa bahiana, assembly GCA_025379985.1. Classification (NCBI taxonomy): domain Eukaryota; kingdom Metazoa; phylum Chordata; class Amphibia; order Anura; family Hylidae; genus Phyllomedusa; species Phyllomedusa bahiana. The sequence goes on along the minus strand of JAODAL010036577.1, from coordinate 38,102 downwards.
CTTTAATATTCCTGTGAACAAAGAGACTCGGCTGTGGAATAAGTACATGACTAACACCTTTGAGCAGCTCACCAAGCCGGACAACACTGTTCAGGATGCTGGACTCTACCAGGGGCAGGTAAGTCGCTGCACCCATTCACCCAATTGTCAGAGGTCAGCACAATTATCTGATGCATTTTGTTTATCAACAGATTTTGGTTATAGAACAGAGGACTCCAGACGGTACGTGGCCAAGGCAGCCGCAGACAAAGTGAGTAAGGGCAAAATCTAGCATCAGGCATCGGTGTATGTTATGTGCCTCCTGACCGTTCTTCCATCCCTCTCCCAGGTCAAGTACAGCAACAAGTAGAACCTATACTACCTCTGGAAAATCATCATCGAGCGCTTACTCCTCTTTACCTTCTTCATCATCATCATCATCCTCCTCATCCTCTACTATTTCCAATGGGGACGGTGGGGGCACCTATGGACTGAACAGCTCCAGCCTGGGCAAAGGGTGAGTCCACAGCTGGTGCTGTTATCTGGCAGACCTCTGGATTGTCCTGGATGTTCTGTAGGTGCACTACAGTCCCTGCCCCTGAATGGTTCTCACCAGGCACCGGGGGCATGCAGGATAACATGGCCGCATCACTCCTGTAATGTAATAATGGAGGAGCAGAGATCTTTGGGGCCTATCCTCAGGTTAATTATATGGTCCTCCAGGCTCATTCTTCACTCCTAGTAATGCACGCTACATGTGCAGGTCAGATGTAAAAAGTCTTGATGGCTGCACTAATAATGGGCACTTCACATTCACTAGTCTTGCACTGGTTTTAGCACTAATCTCCATGACCTCTACCCTGTGATTAAGACAGTAAAGATGTAGGTCCTCACTATCCAGAACATTGGGGATAAGACAGCATGTGTGGGACAGATTACAACCTAAATGTACCCCAAGGGCTTACTAGCCTGTATGTGAGTAGTGAGGAACTCCTTGGGTTAAAGGGGTTTTGCCACTTCAAAAATCTCTATGCTACGAGTTGGCCTCTGAGAACAGGGAGATAAGTTTGCGCAAATCTCCCCGTTTTTTTCTGTGGTGTTTCCAAATATACCGGGAAATTGTGTTTTACGAATAGTTCCCTAATAAATAAAGATTCATTTATATTTTAATCCTAAAGGTTTTGTTTGGACCCTTTTTAGGCACCTTGTGTGTGAGAAACTTCTTCTCCCTCACTTAGATCAGTAACCCAGCAGTTTTTATGAGAGAGGTTCTTTACACAGTACTTGTGTGACTCAGCCCAACCGCATATATATATATATATATATATATATATATATATATATATATCTATCCCATAGCTCAGCAGCTATATGTCAAAGGTTCTCCCCTGATATACCCATGAGGGTCTGCAGTTTACATCTTAGAGGTCCTCACTCATGTATCCCAGTGGTCTCAGTAGCCTTTATGGTAGAGTTCTAGCCTATGGTGAACATCTATTTTAAATTTTTTTTTTTTTTTCTTACTTTAATGGGATAAGGGTAATATTACAATTCATAAAGTTACCGGGATCCTTCCAGTAAGCCAGGTCTCTGTGGTCTTAGCAATCTCGGGAATACCTGCTTCATGAACTCTGCGCTGCAGGTATGTCACTGACCACACATGACCTTGTGCAGAGCGATTAAAGCAAACCTGTCAGGGAAATATTGCTACTCTGAGAGCAGAATGTGATAGAGGGAGAGAAGCTGAGCTCTACATAACTAGTTTTATATGACTAAGAGCAGTATTTTTGAGTAAAAAGGGGAGTAAATGATAAAACAGACAGTGAAAGTATTGTCCCCCCCCACCCACATACAGTGATAGTTTTCTCTGTACACATAATGATTAAGTGAAAGCTGTCCATCACTGTATGTAAGCTGGACATTCACGCTCTCTTAAGGAGTCGCATCAGGATTTTACTCAGGAAATTCTGTAAACCATATACACCTATACATCACAGAGCTCAGCTTCTCTCCCTCGATCACATCCTGCTCTCATGGGGTAGCAAAAACCACCTGGGAGGTTTACTTTTACTGCTCTGCACAAGTTTCTTCCCAGGAAGATTAGAGGGAAGATGCTGACTTATACCAAATACTCAGGTCTTAGCCTAGTTTCACACTGCTAGTTACCCTGTTTGAAAAAAGGTACCCCAATGTTGCAGCGGCGACTATTGAGATTAATGGAGCAAACTATTTCCCAGCAACATACACTTTCCCTGCAGGACACCAGAGCGTGGTGGATTATAGTTTTAAGACCCACCAGGAAACACTGCAAATGTATCCCGCATGGGACCATGTTTTCTCTATTAGCTCCGCCACTATTAAGCCACCACGGCTACGTTGTGGTATCCTTTGGGGTACCAGCCTTAGAGAAGAGTGATGGTGGTTCTGGATAGAAAAACAGAAATCACACAGTGCCTATAAAATAAAGAACTAGCATAGTGCTACCCACACTCGGACGAGGGTGGCTTCATTAAATGTCATTTCTCCAGTCCCGCCAGCTTGTTTCTCTAAATTTCAACACAACTGATACATGCCCAAGCTCAGTGTTGCAGGGAAAGATGGCTCCTCAGTGCTAGAGTCAAAGCTGATGGATGCCTTTTTTTAATAGATACCGTATACGGCAAGCCCGCTTGGTTGTTCAATTTAAATGCAACTTGGTTCCTTTTACTTTGTGTTCTAGTGCTTGAGTAACACCCCGCCCCTGACAGAGTACTTTCTGACGGATGAATATAAAGACGAGATTAACAGGGACAATCCTCTTGGAATGAAGGGAGAGATCGCCACCGCCTATGCTGAGCTGATTCGCCAGATCTGGTCTGGGGAGCATTCTTATGTGGCGCCCCGCATGTTCAAGGTAGGGTGACTCATGGCTGTCTGCACAAGTCTTCATTATATCGCTATGTCAGATTCTAAACAATTAAATTGTCCCCTTTTGAAACAGATTATCTGCATAATTCATGTAATGAATCTCCATAATTAGCGCAGCCACTGTGTACATATATTACTGGTTCTGTACTGATCCCGATTCACACCTTGTATTATGTTCCTTGGCTATTTTGCTGGTAAAGTCAATGTGAACAAGTACTAACTATTGATCCTGAAATATATCCTATGTAATACTCTAGAGCAGGGGTGTCAAACTGCGGCCCTCCAGCTGTTGGGAAACTACAACTCCCATCATGCATTTGTATAATCTATAACTGTGGGCATGATGGGAGTTGTAGTTTCCCAACAGCTGGAGGGCCGCAGTTTGACACCTGTGCTCTAGAGCTGCTCTCAATATTCTGCGGGTGCAGTCGCATTGTATGTTCATAGCTACTCCTGTATTGATCCTTTGATAGCAACTCCAGATGGATTTCTTATGTATTTTAGCTACAGACTTGCCCTGGTAAAAAATGTTGCGAAGTTCAATACTACATATGTGGATGAGATTGTATAACTCTCTTCCATATGCTGTGGATTTTAACTTGCAGAAATTGACCTGCATGTTTGTTTTTTTTTTTTTTTTTTTTTGTTTTTTTTATGTTTGCATGGATTTGTTGCAGACATTCTTTTTTCATGAAGGAGTTTAGTGCAGAAGTAAAAACCTGCAATTAATTTTGTTGCAGACTTTGATGTGCTTTCCTGTGAAACCACAACAAGATCCACAATTTTGTTTCCTTTTTTTTTTTTTTTTTTCCCCCCTTAATTTTTCTACACCAAATCCAACCAGTTAGTTTACTCTTGTATACCAGAGCTGCACTCAGTATTCTGCTTATTAAGTCACTGTATACCTAACTTTACATACACTGTGCTGATCCTTAGTTACATCCTTTTTTTAATTATTTTTTTTTAATACTGTAAGGCTTAGTTCACACGGCGGATTTGGCCGCGGGTTTCGGCGCGGTTGCCATGGCCAAAACCTCGTCCAAATCGCACCCCAAATGCCCCCAGTTCATTACATGGTTTCCTATGGGAGACCGCGTTACTATTCACACGGCGTGGGTTTGGCTGCGGCTTTTGGTGCCGCAGCCTTGCCGCGCGTGTGTGAGAAGTCTCCTGTCAATTCTTGACAGCGAGTCTTCGGTGCGGTGTCGGCGTGGGTTTCGCCGTGCTTTTCGGCGCGTTGGGGCGCGGGTTTAGTCCTGTCTATTAATTTGTATGGACGAAAACCTCGCCATAAACCTCGTCGGGAGACGCAAGTTTGGGGCGCCAGTTGGACGAGGTTTTGGCCGCCGAAACCTGCAGCCAAATCCGCCGTGTGAGCATCCCCTAACACTGCACTCACTATTCTGCTCATAAAGTCTCTGTATGTAACATTTCTGATTCTGTATTAATTCCGAGTTACATACTGTATTGTATTTTAGAACTGCACTCACTTTACTGCTTGTCATATCTCAGTGTAAATACATTGCATAACTTGTCCTCATTAAGACTTAACCAGTAACTTTAGTTGTGGCTTCTGTTTCTCGCGTATCAGACACAGGTTGGTCGCTTTGCTCCCCAGTTCTCTGGGTACCAGCAGCAGGACTCGCAGGAGCTCTTGGCATTTCTGCTGGATGGTCTGCATGAGGATCTCAACAGAGTCAAGAAGAAGCCGTATCTAGAGCTCAAGGACGCTAATGGGCGGCCGGACTCGGTATGAAGTAAAGCCCAAATTTGGTGGCAGGGGGGTGTCAGTGAGTTGTCATTCTCACTCTTTGCATTTCTTAGGTGGTGGCTACAGAGGCATGGGACAATCACCTACGAAGGAACAACTCCATCATTGTAGACATTTTTCACGGCCTTTTCAAATCCACGCTGGTGTGTCCCGAGTGCTCCAAAGTGTCTGTCACTTTTGACCCTTTCTGTTATCTAACCCTTCCACTTCCCATGAAAAAGGACCGCACTATGGAAGTGTTTCTGGTGCGAGCAGACCCTCAGTGTAAGCCCACCCAGGTAAGTTCACATGGAATAACGTGGTATTTAAAGGGGTGTTCTAAACATGTTCTTTAGGAGAGCCTGATCTTCATAGCCAGCTTCAGGCTCCCACTTGACTGACGTATCAGCTTTGCTAGTCCTAGTTCAGCATTTTAGAGCAATATTGTTGGAGTCTAAACAGAAGGCTACACTGCTCTCAAAAGTTAGAGGTTTTCCAAGACTTTTAAAAACCATCCTGCCACTGTGCTAAAATAGAAAATTAACCCATCCTTACCTCTTCCATCACCACCGCTCCAGTGCTCTCCCCCATTCGCTCACTGATGACGTCATGTTCATGTACAACACAAAGGTCTGTGATTGGCTTGGCAGCAGTATGGTGTGATCTATGAACATGACGCCATCAGTGAGGGAACTCTGATAGTGCTGATGGGAGAGGTAAGTATGGGTTTATTTTCTGTTTAAACACAGTGGTAGGGTTTTAAAAAAAAAAAGTTTTGGAAAACCCCTTAAAAGTTTGTCAGTTTGAAACAAAGTTCTTGTTCTGCTGGGAGTGTCAGCAAGGAGTGTCACCATCCCTCTCAAAAGCATGTTAAAGCAGAGAGAGGTGGTCAGTAAACTAGGGAACTATGTGTACACAAGCAGGAGATAAGAAAGGTAACAAAATCAGAACAGCAATATATTTAGTATTAGTCTTTATTTACCTTGCCTCCATGTTCTAAGCTATGTAGTGGCAATATCCCTTTGATGATTAGCACATGTCTGACACCAGCTTTTGTATTCGTTGCAGTATAGATTGATCGTGCCTAAAATGGGGAAGGTCTCGGACTTGTGCTCTGCACTGTCTAAACTGTCCGGAGTGCCTGTGGAAAATGTAAGTGCTGCTGGTCCCTTTTGTTATGAAGTTGCATATGACCCAAGCCCCTGGCAGCTGCATCACAGTCATTTCTATTATTTCTACAGATGGTGGTGACTGATGTGTATAATCATCGTTTCCATAAGATCTTCCAGACAGATGAAATGCTCAATCACATCATGGAGCGCGATGACCTCTTTGTGTAAGTTTGTTTCCGTAATGTCGGCTCCATTTCGTCATTTATGCCTCTTGATGAAGTGGCCACTGTGGGTGCTGTAGAATTGGTGTTGAATCTTGAGATCAAAGGCCTTGCCCCACCATGGAAACCTTTGTCCATTCATTCCATTAGAGCTTATGGATGCAATACAGGAGTACCTCATTGTAAGACCAACCCCCTCTCCCCTCAAGAGTTGGTGCCACTTATAAGCAGCAGTGCTTGGCAAAACTAGGAGGCAGCTCCCATATAAATGGATTTATCTATGATAAACTTACCCCTTTAACTTAGAAATCCTATTTATTGATGGGGAAGAAGTTGCCTGTACCCTAAGGGCTTGTTCACACGGAGTATACACCCCGTGTTACAAGCACTTTTAGGATCCGTCTTGGGGTCCGCACTATCGATCACCAAGACGGATCTAAACAATTAGCAGTGAGATTCTCGCTGCGCTGAACACGGAGCGGCGTTCACATGACAGAACGCAGCTACGCTATTGAAACACGGAGCTACGTTCTCTCATGTGAACGCCGCTCCGTGTTCAGCGCAGTGAGAATCTCACTGCTAATTGTTAGATCTGTCTTGGGGACCGACAGAGCGGACCCCAAAACGGATCCCCAAAGCGCTTGTAACACGGAGTGTAAACTCCGTGTGAACAAACCCTAAGGCTGAGTTCACATCTTGGTTTTTTACATAAGAATTGCTTTTTATATTAAAGATCTTGCAAAAACAAGTAATTTTGCAATATATATATCCATTAACAGTGTCCTACCTATTCCTAGATATCCCCTCTTGTATGGGTTGCATCAGCTCCTCAGGTCGCTATAGCTACAGACCTGTTCGATATCTCCTGATAGGCTGACAGCACTGGTTGCTATAGCTGCAGACCTGGCTTCTACTGCAGCTTAGTAGAAGCCAGTAAACAGGAATTAAGTAAAATTAATCAATGTAGTGAGACAACCCCTTTAATGGCATAAAGTAAGCCATCTAAGAGGAGGTGTAAACTTAGACTAGGCAATCTAAACATTCGCCAGATTTTTTTAAAATATAATTTTTATTGAAACTTTCCAATTAATATATACAAACATATCGCCTACAAGATATGAATGTCAGAAAATTCAATAGAAAATTTTACAGCCAAATGTATATATGTAATAGCGTGTATAACACGTTTGTCAGGAAATTCAATAAAATTATTTTATAGCCAAATAATTGTCTTGTACGGTTATTCATAGAGAACAAAGACATGAGGGTGAAGTATATCTTTTATGTATTACGTTTTTCAACGTGAAACAAATGTGAAAATACAAAACAATAGGAAAATCCACCGGTTGAAAGAAACATGTTTTCAACTCCTGATCTCTGCAAAGATTGCTTTAATTTTGGGTCATGTCTTGTAGCTCTTCATGTTTTACGTCACATATTCCTCCCGCTATTGTCATTACCTATTTAGACTGTATACACTCCCAATGTGCCTGCTAATTCCTTCTCCAGATACCACTTAGAATGACGGAAAGGAGTTACCTGGGCTTTCATTTCTTATTTTTTCAAAAAGTTTTCTATAAAGGGGCTCCATTTAGTGAAAACCTTTTCGGTTTGGGATGTTTTAGCTAATTCTGTCTCGAGTTTATCTATGTTTAGATACAAGATTCAACAGATTTATTAACACTGTGATATGTGGTGCATTGTAAGACTGTCTAGTCTAAGATTACTCTACATTTTAGACAGTGTTGATATATCTATCTTAATGTGTGAACCCAGCTTTAGACTGAATTGGTCATCTCCCCTTTATGGTGTCTAATCCTGCTTTGTGTTTGCTGCAGGTACGAGGTGAAATCATCGCGGGGCAGCGATTCCGAGTGGCTCACTTTGCCCATCTGCTTCAGGGAGAGACGCTTCCGACAGAGCAGTGCAGCTGGCACCATCCTGTTTGGGCAGCCGCTGTTGATTTCTGTGCCCAGACAGAAGCTGACAACAGAAATGCTTTATAATCTAGTCTTGGAAAGAATCCAGTAAGTGACATGTAAATGGTCCATAATCATACAGTCTACACTTATCAAACTATGCCATTATGCCAGTCAGGAGGCCTATGTCTCATGAGAATGGGCCTCCCTCTATGTAATGTCTATAGAGTAATGGCTCTTTTCCCCTTATATAACTTACAATATCAATGGCTGATAAAACATCAGGACAGTGACTCACAGTCCTAAATGGAGTCATGGGGATATCTCTGTTCTGTGTAGTCTGACTTTTCTTATGTACTATATCTTCTCTGCAGACGTTATATAAAGACTCCTTTACCGGAAGAGTATTCCTGCTTGTCCAGCGATGCTGCTGCCTGCAATGGCTCGAATGGGATTTATGATGGTAAGCCCATCTTGTCTCTTGTTACAGATGGTTGTGGTCATTACTTAGCCTTACAGTATATCAATGCTGCAGCCATACACAGCACAACCTGTTCAGTTTACACTTGTATTCTTGTGTTGTTAAACGGTGAAGATGAGGAAATGGATCATCAGGAAGAGCGGGAAGAGTCCCCGGAAGAGTCAAAGGGCCAGTCAGACGATAGTGTGGAGGAAGAGAACTCAGAGGGTTGTAGTCCCTGCAATAAAATGCCAAAAAAAGCCCAGGACTTCCGTAAGAGGCTCTTCTGCTTCAGCCTGGTGAACTCATACGCCACATCTGATGTGGGCAGCATGCCCGCCGAGGGTTCCTTCCTGAAATTAACTTGTAAGTATGAGAAGCTCAAATGTCTATGGTGGTCCTCACAGAGCCCAAGGACACTGACCTTGTAGTCTGCCCCTCTCCATACTTGTAGATTAACTGAATCTATGGCTCATTGTTAGTAGCCTTTTTAGTATGTGAACGCATTAAAGGGGTTGTCTCGTTACAAGGATTGTTTTTTATGTTAAAGATCTTGCAAAAACAAGTTACTTTGCAATATGTGTCCATTAACTCCTTAACGACCACCCGCCAACTTTAGACATCGGCTGGTGCGGGTCGTTCGTCTACACCCGGGCGCCGCAGTTGCGCTGAGATCGGGTCTGTACTACACAGCCCTGATCCCAGAGCATCTCCTGCGAGCATCGGGCAGCGATGGAAACCTCCGCATCCCGGTGCTTTAACCCTTTGATTGCGGCGGTACGTTACCGCAGCGCAATCAAAGGGTTTCCCCTGCTCTGTCGGGTGATCGGAACACCCGGTCACCCGACAGAGCTTGGGGAACGGCTGCACAGTCAGCCCTGGGGACCTAGAGTGGTGCCCAGAGCTGTCTGTGTATGAAGCCAGTGAGCACGGCACACTGTGTGCTGTCCAGATCACTGCCTGTGTCACAGATTAGACTGTATTAGCATATATGAATATGCTAATAAATTACTAAAGTGTTAAAAAAAAAATTGTAAAACAGTTCTCCCTTAAGGGGATTTTTAAAAAAAGAAGGCAAAAACGAAAAAAAAAATTCTGGTCATTAACTACTTTTCAGGTGTTCGGCTTAAGGGGTTAACAGTGTCCTACCTATTCTGAGATAATCCCTCTTGTATGGGCTGCATCAGCTCCTGTGGTCACTATAGCTACAGACCTGCTCAATCTCTCATGATAGGCTGCCAGTGCTGTAGCTACAGACCTGGCTTGTACTGCAGCCTAGTGGAAGCCAGTAAACACGCCCCATAATTCAAAGTGAAACCAAAAAAACAGGACTGCGGTAACATGACTCAATGGAGTTTGTAACATGACTCAATGTAGACAAACCCTTTAATTCAGTAGGATGAGGGACTGGTTGTCCCTGTCCCCATGATTTTCTGTTGCCCCTAGGAATTATGTATTTCTTTAGCTGTGGCTCTTTACTTACTGTTGTTCGATCTGTCTCAGCCTATTCCACGGTGGCCATTGACTGGGATACAGAGACTAAGAAATTGTGTTATGATGATCAGGAGGCAGAGGTAAGACAAGGCTCTACATGTTAAGGATTGCAGTCATTTGCTGCTCACACAGGTTCAGTAACATCTGGTTTCCTGCACAGGCCTTTGGTAAACACGAGTCTATGATGCAGCCACAGAAGAAGAAGATGACAGTAGCACTTAGAGACTGCATCCAGCTGTTCACTAAGACAGAGGTGCTGGGGGAACATGACCCATGGTGAGCTGCCCGTCCCATCATGTGTTCATACAAGGCTTTACACTCTGCCATTTGTTTCATGCTTCTCTATTTATTCCAGGTATTGTCCAAACTGCCGGAAGCATCAGAGGGCCACCAAAAAGTTTGACCTCTGGTCTTTGCCAAAAATCCTTGTGGTGCATTTAAAACGCTTTCAATTTAATCGCGATTGGAGGGATAAATTAGATGCGGTGGTAGAGTTTCCTATTAGGTAAGTGTATACACAACACTGCAGGGCCAATGTAATTGTCCTGTATATATCTGTTGCCCAGTATAGTGTCTAAACTCCACTACCCACATTCCCAGGCAGCACACTACAAATTCAAGTCACATTATTATGACCACTTTCTATGTTAACAGCACATAGCTCGTGAAGGAAGTCACATTGTGCCCTGGCTTGGTGGGTATATAAGGTGTGGGATAGGCTGTCTGCACATACATCCCTCGTTGCAGTCATGAGGCGATTTATCAGAGTTGGAAAATGGATGATGATTGGCTTTCAGGTCTAGGGTGACTGTACATCTGAAACTGTGCAGTTTGTGAACTGTTCTCATGTTGCTGTGGTGAAAGTGTATTGTGAGTGGAGAAATGTCACTCTTGCATGGAAACTGCAGAGCACCAGGTGCCATTGATGTGAGAGGTGAATTGTGCAAGGGCGGACCGATTCTGTAATGGAGCAGTTAATCACCAACATGAAGCAGGGGGCTACCAGACGTGTCTGGAACAACAGTTCAGTGAACCCTATTGCGTATGTGGCTCCAATGCATGGTCACTGCACCTTTGTTAACAAAAGTTGCATCAGCAGTAAATGCTTTAACTCCTTACCGCCGGAGCCAGTTTTGGCCTCTCTGACAGAGCCCCATTTTTGAAATCTGTCATGTGTCACTTTATGTGAGAATAACTTTTTGACACTTTAACCTATCCATGTGATTCAGAGATTGTTTTCTCGGGACACATTGTGCTTTAAGGTAGTAAGAAATTTTGGTACAAAAAATGCTTGTTTATTTGTGAAAAATATCAAAGTATCGTGAAAAATTTAAAAAATTTACCAATTTCAAACTTCAAAAATTTCTGCATGTTAAGACAGATAGATAGATATTCCACTCAAAATAGTTTATAACTAGCATATGTCTGCTGTAGTTTGGCATCATTTTTTTAAATGTCTTTTTTTTTTTTTACGACATTAGGGGGCTTAAAAATTTAGTAGTAATTTTCAAATTTTCAAGAAAATTTGCAATATACATTTTTTAGGGACCCGTCTAGTTCTAACGTGACTTTGATTGACCTGTATGTTAGATACCCCCATAAATGACCTCATCTAAGAAACTACACCCCTTAAAGTATTCAAAACCGCATTTAGGAAGTTTATTAACCCATTAGGTGTTTCACAGGAATTAAAGCAAAGTGGAAGTGAAATTTAAAAATTTCACTTTTTTGCAGATTTTCAATTTTTATACATTATTCACAAGAATACGGTAAATGTGATCAGGGAAATGCAACTTAATATTGATTCCCCAGATTCTGCTGTTTTCAGAGATATCCCATATGTGGCCCTAGTGCATTATTTGGCTCAACCACAAGCCCCAGAATAGGAGGAGCACCTACTGGACTCTGGGGTCTCATTTTCATTACGATTTTATTTAGGGGCCATTTCAGGTTTGCGGACACCCTAAGGTGCTAAAACTTAATAAATGCCCCTAAAAATACCCCATATTGGAAACTACACCCCTTAAGGAATATATCCAGGGTGTAGTGAGTATATCAACCCCACAGTTGTTTCACAAAATTTTTTAGCGTTAGGCTGTGAAAATGAAATAAATTTTTTTTCCAATAATCTGCAATTTTAGCTGAAAATGTTTAATTTTTACAAGGCATCCTGGTAAAAAGGACCCAAAACTTTTGTTAAGCAATTTCTTCCAAGTTTGGCAATACCCTACATTGTGGTGTAAGCTGCTGTTTGGGCGCATGGCAGGGCGTATAAGGGAGGGAGCGCTATTTTGCTTTTGGAGCGCAGATTTTGGTGGGGCCATGTCGCATTTACAAAGCCCCAAAGTACCAGAACAGGTGAAACCTTCCAGAAGCCGCCCCATTTTGGATTCAGCACGCCTCATAGATCTCATCTAGGGGTGTACTGTGCATTTTGGGTGCACAGGTGTTACAATTTTTTTTTTTTTTTTTGCATTGGCTATGAAAATAGGGAAAAACGCAATTCCACCATTGTTTTTTTGGGCTTCAATTTTACAGTTGTTCGCCGTGCAGTATAAATGATAGGATAATCTTTACTATGGGGGTCGGTACAATTGCAATGATATAGATTTTATATAGTTTTTTTTTATGTTTTAATACTTTAACACAATAGAAATAGGTCTATACAAAAATTGCGTTTTTATGTTGTCCTGTTCTGATAGCCATAACATTTTCAGTTTTCTGTATACGGAGCTGATTATGGATTGTTTTTTGTGGGATGAGTTGACGTTTTAATTAGTACCAATATGGGGGGCATATGCCGCTTTGATCACTTTTTATTAAGGTTTTTGTGAGGCATTTTGAACAAAATACAACATTCCTGGTAGGTTTTTTTTATTTTTTACAGCGGTCAGCGTGCAGTATAACTGACATACTAGTATTACTCAGCAGGTCGATACGATTACAGCGATACCCAATTTGTATTTTTTTATGTTTTACTGCTTTTACACAATAACACTTTTATTCAAAAAGGAAAACACGTTTTTTGCATCGCCATAGTCTGAGAGCCATAACTTTTTATTTTTTCTGTGTACGGAGCTGTGTAGGGGCTTGTTTTTTGCGGGATGAGTTGACGTTTTTTTGGTATCATTTTTGTGGGGACAAGACTTTTTGATCAGTTTTAAATCCGTTTTTTGGAAGGGCAGGGTGAAGAAAATACTGCAATCCAGTATTGTTTTTTTATTTTTAACAGCGCTCACCGTGCAGTATCCATGACCAGTAAGCTTTACTCTCTGGGTCGATATGATTACGGTGATCCCCAGTTTATATAGTTTTTTTTTTATTTTGAAGCACTTTAAAAAAAAAAAAAGTGTTTTATTGTGTTAAACAATATTTATGCATCGCTGTCTTCTGAGAGCCATAACTTTTTTATTTTTCCGTATACAGAGACGTGTAAGAACTTTTTTTTTGCAGAGTGAACAGACATTTTAATTGGTACAACTTTGGCATTTATATGAGTTTTTGATCACTTTTTATTCCATTTTACATGCTGTGGGATGAACAAAAATCGCAATTCTGTGACTGTTTCTTGTTTTTGTTTTTTACGGCGTTCACCGTACGGGTTAATTAACGTAACAGATTTATAGGGTGGGTCGTTACGCACATGGCGATACCAAATATGGGTACTTTATTTATTTTTGATCTTTTTTGGGGCGATTGCCGGTTGTAAAGGGGAAAAGGGCAGTGTACATGCTGTAATTTTATTTTTTGTGTTTTACTTTTGTAACTTTTTTTTTTTTTTACATTTTTTTTGCTTTTCCCCAGTGAGGATTTGTAACAGCAAATCCTCACTGGGGAACAGCAATCATTAGATTGCTGTTTGAAGAGGCGATCTGTGCACAGCGTTACTGCTGTGCAGAGGTCGCCATGGCAACTAGTGACACCATGCCCACAATGCATTGTGGGCATGGTGACGTCACCAGACTACCCGGATGCATTCAGACAGCATCCGGGGAGTCCGGTAGGAGACGGGCGAGCGGCATCTCTGCCGCTGCCTCGCCGATCGTAGGCAGAGGGAGCTCACTCCTCCGGCCTGCGCCTTCATTATTGCGGCCATGACAGGCTGCGGTAATGATGCGTTTTTCACCCGCGGCCGGAGGTGATGGGGCATGAAGCCAGCGGTAATTTACCGCTGGTTCCATATCGCGCGCGGCTCGCCCGCAAGCCCGCGCAATCGCCAGGGCGTATGCATACGTCCATTTGCGGGAAGTCACTTCCCGCTAGGGCGTATGCATATGCCCAATGTCGGGAAGGGGTTAAAGGGTTGTTCCGGGACAATACTCGTTCTTTCATTGGGGTATGCATAAAAATAGAAGAGAGACATCATACTTACCTCCCGTCCCTGTTCACTCGCGACAGCCGGCGCGTTCAACCGGGAAGTAAGGAGTGAACGTCCATTGTTCACGTGACAGCTCCAGCCAATCGCAGGCCACAACGTCACATGCTCATGACCTCTTGGCCTATAATTGGCTGGTGCTGTCACGTGAACGCAGATCTTCAGTGCCTCACCCCGGGATGAATGCATCAGGAAGAAATGGGAGCGTCCGGGAGGTTAGTATGAGGTGTCTGTTCTATTTTTACTTATATCCAGATTACAGAACGAGCCTGCAGTATCGAAATTGGATCTCCCATGTTTGGCAAAGAGTTACCTTCACAGATTAAAATCCTTCATTGAATGAATGGATGGCGTGTCAGGCAAGAAGCATCCAAACCAACAAGTGCTGGAAAAACCCAATCTGATGGTGGCAGTGTTATGGTCTGGGGAATGTTTTTGTGTCGTTTTCTTTGCCCACTCTGAAACATGAAAAACTATCGTAACTGATTTGGCTATGGATCCATCCTTCTAGATCATATACATCCATAAATGCAAATAGTCTTCCCTGGTGCGGATGGTATATGCCTGCAAGACAATGTGAGGTCACACGGCTAGTACTGTCCAACATTGGTTTGAAAGAGCGTGACCAAGACTTTGCAGTTCTACCCTGGCCTCTTAATTCCCTAGAGCACAGGTGTCAAACTGCGGCCCTCCAGCTCAACTCCCATCATGCATTTATATAATCTAGAACAGTGGGCATGATGGGAGTTGTAGTTTCCCAACAGCTGGAGGGCCGCAGTTTGACACCCCTGCCCTAGAGCCTCTGTGAGACACCTCGATCATCATTCGCTTTATGGATCCTGTCCTCGCCTTCCCTCCAGCAGCTGTAGGATGCAGTCCGCTCCAGATACCTGTAACAACTTATCAGGACCTTACTGAGTCACTTGCAGTGCATCTAGCTCAGGGGTTCCCCAACTCCAGTCCTCACGCCCCACCAACAGGTCATGTTTTCAGGATATCCCACAGAATGCACTGACAATAATTAAGTCACCTGTGCAGCATAATTAAGTCACCTGAGCAATGCTAAGGAAAGCCAGAAAACATGACCTGTTGGTGGGGTGTGAGGGCTGGAGTTTGGGAACCCCTGAGCTAGCTGATGTTCACACCACATATGGCCAGTTACTCTGAATATTAGCTGGTTGTCGTACAAATGTGACAACATTGTGCATATCTTAGACCAATGCATTTGTACAGGTGCTGGTGATAGGACTGGGAAGACAGATAAATGTGTGTGTTAGACCACAGGGCGCCCAGTGACTGTTCCAGCTGACTCAGCACCACATTGTAGTCATGGCCTCAGTATAATCCCACATGCTGACCTACGGCTAGTATTACTGATTTGTGTGCAGCCTGGGGAGTGTTGGGACAATGGGCTGCACGTGTTGTGTCCATCCTCTGTGTAATGAGCTCTGACCTCCTTTATGTTCCAGAAACCTTAATATGTCAGAGTTCGTTTGTGACCCGACGTCCGGACCCTACGTGTATGACCTTGTTGCAGTTTCTAATCACTATGGAGGCATGGGAGGCGGCCATTGTGAGTATTGTTGTTTCACTTTGTACCTGTTATTCAGGACTTATTGTGTAGTTGTCCTCCTATGTGGGAGTGTTACACAAATGGTCTTGACCCTCTTCATCTACCAGGTCTTGTGCTGATGACCATTTGTCTTGCCTCCATAGATACAGCTTATGCAAAGAATCAGGAGACGCAGCAGTGGTATTATTTTGATGACAGCAGTGTTTCTACTGCATCAGAAGATCAGATAGTGGTATGTGTAACAAGACTGCGAGCCTTACCTCAATCCACCCTCTATCTGTTATCTTTCTCCCGCACCTGTGAATGCGGGTGATACTAATGTAGTGACATGTCTGCTTGTACTTCCCATCTCAGACCTTTATGACACATCGATCGGATTTGCCATAAATGTTTGATAGTGTTGGGTCTCAATTCAGAAAAGTGAAGTGATTGCACTTGTGTAATTACTCCCCATTCATTTCAGCGGGAGTATAAAATAAAGCAGAGGTGTTGCGTAAAAATGGGGTGTTTTGAATTTCACCTGTCGCCTTTTAAAAGGGGTGGAGCCTAGTGAGTATGGCCTCCCGATAGCTCAACAGATTTTATATTATTTACATAAAAAACTAGCAGAGATTATAATGTACACTAGCACGTAGCTGGCCTAGATTTCAGTTTGCGGCACACAGACAGCCACAGATGCAGTTTATTTATTAAGAGGAGTGTTCCTATTAATAAACGTGTTGCATGTTTCCTATACCAGTCTAAGTAAATGTACTCCCTTTCTGTTTCTATTTCTTCCCAGAATATCTGCTTGCTGTCAGTGAATGGAAATATTGTTGTATAAAGTGAAGCAAAATATCCAGCATGCAAAGTTGTGGCCATATAAAATATCAAATTTATTGTAGCAGCATTAAAAACATACACTCACCAGTATCAACAGTATTGTTGTCAATCTAATAGAGGCATGAACGGGGTACTGGACGCTAACGCGTTTCAGGCTACAGCAAACGCAAGCCCTTACTCATAGCGATAATGAATTCTAACTGAAAGATTCCATTTATATAGTTAAAAAATAACTCGCACATGTGAAACACATCGTTAATTAACACATATCTACTCCTTGCTGCAACGCTGAGGATCACCGCACACGCACGCCCAGAAGTCGGAAAAACAAACGGTATATCCGGTCATGCGCAGTGTAGAAAAGAGAACTAAACTGGCAAGCAAAGGCCTGGCAAACCTGCGCATGCGTGATACACAACAATATACTGTTTTTCCGACTGCCGGGCGTGCGTGTGCGGTGATCCTCAGCGTTGCAGCAAGGAATAGGTATGTGTTAATTAACGGTGTGTTTCACATGTGAGTTATTTTTTAACTACATTAATGGAATCTTAGAATTCATTATCGCTATGGCCTCGTTCACACGGCTTATTTCAGAACATAATTACAACGGATTTCCGATGTAAATACGTTCTGAAATCAGTTGAAAATCAGTTGCAAATAAGTGCCACTAAGTGAGTGCACGTATTTGTAAACTGATTTCCCGACGGATTCACCATCTACAATCATTGTAGGTGGTGAAATCCGTCCGGAAATAATTGACATGTCAATTGTTTTTCCGTCCGGATTGCCGTCGTCAATCCGCGGCGCAATCCGGAACGGAATTTTGCGTCGTTGTGAACGACGAGCCGTATTTTCTATTGAAAATCAATAGAAAATAGGCTGTGACTATATTTTGGACGGATTGCCGACGGATTGACGATCGTCAATCCGTCGGCAAATCCGTCCGAAATAAGCCGTGTGAACGAGGCCTATGAGTAAGGGCTTGAGTTCGTTGTAGCCCGAAACGTGTTAGCGTCCAGTACTCCGTTCATGCCTCTATTAGATTGACCACAATACTGTTGACACTGGTGAGTGCTTTTTGTATATGTTTTTAATGCAACTACAATAACTGTTTGATGTTTTGTATGGCCACAACTTTGCGTGCTGGATATTTTGCTTCACTTTGGACTTGTTGCTGTAACTTGTATTTCCCACTTCTACCACAAAATATTGTTTTATACCTCCAAAGGTTGAAAGATCGTCTTGGCCTTGTCCTCCGCACACTGCTGTGGGTTTGTTAGGCCAGTTTCAGACAGTTGCAACATCTGCACCACCCAGATCCGTCCGCCGTGTCCAAAGAAATAAGCACGTGTTCATCACTGTGGAACCACATTAGGTTTGGGTGTTGTGACAGCGTTACTGAGGACCAGAGCTAACACCCAGAAATGTAGAACTGAAGCGAGATGTGTTTAGGTAACACTTTGCTTCAGGGAGCTGATAATTCCCTTTCACCCATTCACTGACAGCAAGTAGAGATCTTTAAAATGGTGAACTTAAAATTGAGGCAAAAGCTACAGAACTTTCCATTGCCCAGTGATGGAGCATTATTTACATAGGACTGCTCTAGGCCTATAGTCTTGTTCAGTGATGGTTGCTTTGTACTGACATGTCTGTTCTCCTACCATTGTAGACAAAAGCGGCTTATGTACTGTTCTACCAGAGGCAAGACGGCAGTAGCTTTAAAGCCTCCTCACCTGCAGCTTCTCTTGGCTCTCCCCCCATTGAGGATGACGTTGGGGAACAGGACAGACAGCAAGACTTGGACTGTATGGACACCAACTCAGAATAAAGGCCCTTATGACCCAGTAAGGAGGGACACCCCTCCTCCAGCTGAGACCCTGCATCAAGATGTACATACTGTCCTCCTCAGCGAGAATCCAGCAGATGATGGGAGTATTACTCTCTCTTCATCTTGTCAGAGTGATTGGAAAAGGACCCTTCCTCTCCCCTGGTTATACGCTGCTCAACCATGAGTTCATTTTATCCCTGGCTTTGGAGGGTTTTGTTTTTTCCCGGTTGCGTGTTTACTCTGGACTGATAAGCGGAGCACCAGCAGCCTTCACAAGTCTATTTTTAATATAAAGAAGAGGGCGATCTCCTGCTGCCGCCACCGGGTTTTGTGTGACGCCAATGACACAAGATTACTGCAGACCTTTGATTAGCTTATTCTGGAGCGGGGTGTCTTTACTTCTTGTATTGGGTGGGTCCTATTTATTGCTCTGTATTTTAACGGGACTGTTTCCAATCATGTAAAGCATCGCACAATGTATAAACCTGAGGATGTGGTCTGCGGATTGCAGTGTCTCTTAGTCGTCGATCTGATGATATGCCCTGTACAATCACCTCCACTGATCTACTGGAGTGGGTGCCACTGAGCTATGCAGATGAATGTGTTATGGAAGACTTGTGGGGCTTAGGCGTTAATTAAATGTCATAATGAAAGCAGAGATGTACCATAATTTTTACAAGGGTTTGCTTGCCTGAAATATGTATGCGTCCCCATGACCTAAGGCCAATTTTTGATGGCAGTTGACTCTCCCCCACCCTTGGCTTTGCTTCCTTGGTTCTAGCACAACACAACATTTATGCATCAACCATATTCTTGCATTTTACAACGTGTGATATACAGGTCAGTGGGACTGAGATCTGGCGTACATCAAGCAGATCAAGGGATGAGCAGGAGAAAAAAAATCATCAAAACATGACTGAGACATAGGGTGGTCCAGCTGACATTGCTGTATGAGACTTGTGGGATTGTGGTTTCCCAGAATGCAGCTGAACAGCCATCTTTCAGATTGTACAAATGATACCACTGTCTAGGTGCAAGATTAAACTAGTAGATCAGGGAATCGGTCAAAATTTGAAATGTTCTTTGCAAAGTGGTAAATGGCCTGAGAAATTTGACCGATCATTACATCCAAATGTAGTTTCAGATGGCAACACCTGGAAAAACAAAAATCTGATGGCTCGATTTTGGGGCATGACAGTTTGTCGGCCGTCACCAATGATTGTATGGGTCACTCCGAAACAGTCAAAACACTTGTTACAGCAACTTTTATGTCTGATATACAGCTGGTTTGAGACCATTAAAGGGGTGTTGCCATCATGAACTTTGATGGCATATCGATAGGAGCGTGTCCCAACACCTTGATGTCATAACCTATCTGGAGACCAGGCCCCTGAAAGTGTCTCCAAGTGGAGAGCCGGTTGTGCTTGTACAATGTGGGAACACCCCTTTAGATCACCAAGTACATAGCTAGTACAAACCAATTAAAATCTCATTAATGTGAGGGTAAAGTGTAACCATTTGTATATTGAAGGTGATAGTGAGCTATGTCAGAGGAAGAGTAAACTGAGATTTTACTGATTATAAAGAAGGGGAGTTATTTGTGCTTATTTGCCCACTTGATCCTGTAGGGAAGAGAAGGAGATGGTTATGGGGTTGTGCACTGTGAGAGAAAAAAATATATTTTCTAAATAACATCCCCTGTAAAGTTAGGCAATTATGTAATATACTTTCAGAAAATTTCTTGAAGTTCTACCTCTGCTGATGGGAAGGTAAGTTTTTCTGTCTCCACATACAGAAAACAGATGTTAAACTCTGGAGATTACGGGTCTGTTCACAAGGCATGTTTTCCTCCGTGTTACAAATAGCAATGTGATATGCATTGCTTTTAATATGAAACACGCATCGGCATTCAGGCGAGGGTGTCTGTGTCTTTCGAATCTATCTTTCAGATCCGTTCCAAGAATTGACATGTCAATTCTTGATCTGAAAGACGCAGCAGGAGCCCTATAATAAACTATAGGGTGTGATCCTGCTGCATCCAATACACAGCTGCGTGCTGGATCTGTTTAGGATCCGATCCCTGCTATGTTTTTGGATGCAATTTTCGGATCCATATTCGGATGCAAAAACACCGTGTGAATACCCCCTAAGTGACTAAAATGGGTTTGGATTTTTTAGGGCAGTGTTTGAAGCCACACACTATTGGTCCTGCCTCCTAAGCCTTTTAGCATTTGGGAGGAATCGTGAGCTTGTACTAAGAACTAAGGTTGGGTGAGAGCACTGCAAAAGAGCAAAGCGAAACGGTTTTCAAACAGGTAATACTGCTGCTAGGCTGCAGAGAAGGGAGGCTACATACTATTACAGGAAAAACACTTATTATCCCAGGGAAGTGATTGAAAATGCAGTCAAACAACATAAGGATTATCGTTTGAGTCGCTAGATAAACCTCTTAAAGGGATTTTACCATGATGTAAACTCTCCATTGCTGCATGTAAATGAGGAGAGTGGTGCTTGCGGCTGTGCTGCTCATTCGCTTCTAAATATAGCAGAGTGTGTACACTTAGCTATATTCGGACGCTCCCATAGAAGTGAATGAGGATGACGGCTGCAAGCACCGCCTTTCACATGCATGGCCGGCTTGCTGAGATTTACATCATGAAAAACCCTTAAAAAGTGGGTGGATTCGTGGAAAATATAGGAAAAAGGGTATTCTTTTGTGATGTGGGGGTTTTTCATTAAACGGTTTTTAAGTTCCAAATTCTTTGTCAAGTAAATCCGATCCATGTAGAAAGGGATAGCGTTCACACGGTTATCCGACGGATTGTGCGCGTATTGAGCACAAATCCGCCGTGAATAGGACGGGGCGGGGACGGAGCCGTGGCGCGCCGCCCCGGCCCCTAGACATGCTTTTACGGACGCTCCCATAGAAGTGAATGAGGATGACGGCTGCAAGCACCACCTTTCACATGCATGGCCGGCTTGCTGGAGATTTTACATCATGGAAAAACCCCTTTAAATGAGTGTGTGTGATTCCGTGGAAAATATTAGGAAGAAAAGGGATATATCTATTTTGTGATGTGTGGGGTTTTTCATTAAAACGGTTTTTAAGTTCCAAATTCCTTTGTCAAAGTTAAATGCCGATCCATGTAGAAAGAAGGATTAGAGAAAAAGAACTGTACAGAAAGAGTGAGTTTATCATGTGAGGTCTGGAACTCCACTGAAGTGAAAAAACCTTCTTGTTCAGTGTCTGTAGGAGATTACATGTCTGTATAGCCACATGTATTCTTTACAAGTAGTAATCTGCATATTATCGGCCTCTGAAAAGGGTCCAGTAGAGCTGACATAATGGCTCTGAGATTATTAAGTGTCCAGACATGGCAGAAGTCCAGGGGCGACATGTTGATTTTTGGTGCCCAGATGCCAATTTTACTGTGCACAATAGTAGCGTAGAATGCGCCTGAATCTATGAACCTGTTCTACTGCGGGTCATAAATCAGGCACATTCTAGCACAAAAAGAACAATTCAGGCTCAGGTAAACCACTTTTAAAGTGATCTACCTGTAACAGCAATACAGTTGTGCTCAAAAGTTTACATACCCCGGCAGAATCTTTGCTTTCTTGGCCTTTTTTCAGAGAATATGAATACACAAAAACTTTTTTTTCCACTCATGGTTAGTTGTTGGGTGAAGTCATTTATTGTCAAACTAATGTGTTTTCTCTTTTTGAATCATAATGACAACCAAAAACATCCAAATGACCCTGATCAAAAATTTATATACCCCAGTTCTTAATACCATGTATTGCCCCCTCTAACATCACTGACAGCTTGAAGTCTTTTGTGTTAGTTGTGGATGAGTCTCCAGTTCCTGTAAATTCCTGGGCTGTCTTGCATGAACTGCACACTTGAGATCTCCCCAGAGTGGCTCAATGATATTGAGGTCAGGAGACTGAGATGACCCCTCCAGACCTTCACTTTGTTCTGCTGTAGCCAATGACAGGTCCACTTGGCCTTGTGTTTTGGATCGTTGTCGTGTTGCAACGTCCAAGTACGTCCCATGCGCAGCTTCCGGGCTGACGAGTGCAAATTTTCCTCCAGTATTTGCTGATAATGTGCTGCATTCACCTTTCTTTCAACTTTGACCAAGTTTCCTGTGCCTTTGTAGCTCACACATCCTCAAAACATTAGTGATCCACCTCTGTGCTCCACAGTAGGAATGGTGTTCCTTTAATCATAAGCATTGTTGACACCTCTCCAAATGTAAAGTTTATGGTTGTGGCCAATAAGTTCGATTGTGATCTCATCACTCCAAATGACCTTGTTCCAGAAGTTTTGAGGCTGGTCTCTGTGCTGTTTGGTGTAATGTAGGCGTGATACTTTGTGGCATTTGCACAGCAATAGCTTTCTTCTGGAGTCTCGACCATGCAGCCCATTTTTCTTCAAGTGCCTCCTTATTGCGCATCTTGAAACAGCCACACCGCTAGTTTTCAGAGAGTCCTGGATTTCAGCTGATGTTATTTGTGGGTTTTTCTTTGCATCCCAAACAACATTCCTGGCAGTTGTGGCTGAAATTTTTGTTGGTCTACCTGACTGTGGTTTGGTTTTTTCAGAACCCCTGATTTTCCATTTGTTAATCACAGTGGGAACACTACTGACTGACAATATCAATTCCTTGGACATTTTTGTTTCCCTTTCCTGTTTTATACAGTTCAACTACCTTTTCCCGTAGATCTGTTGACGACTTTTTCTTTCCCCATGACTCACAATCCAGAAATATCAGTGGCTGCATAAAAGATGCAACAGTTTGTCTGGATCCCATAAACTCACTCAGCTTTTATGCACACACACTGATTACAAACAAACAGGTCAGAGGTGAGGATGTTACCTTTAGTAGCCTTTCAAACCCATTGTGCCAACTTTTGTGCATGTTATCACACCAAAATCACCAGGGTATGTGAACTTTAGATCAGGGTCACTTAGATATTTTTGGTTGTCATTATGATTTAAAAAGAGAAAACACAGTAGTGTGACAATAAATGGCTTCACCCAACAACTAACCATTAGTGCAAAAAAAGTTTTTGTGTTATCATTTATAGAAGACCAAGAAAGCAAAAATTCTGCCCGGGTATGTAAACTTTTGAGCACAACTGTACTGTGCCTGGATTTGCTGTACTGATGCTATAACTGTGTAGCTTTAAGTACCATTAATTTCAGGGTGCTGTAAATATGAGTGGGGTTACATACATCACATTTGTTAAATAAGTACAATGGTGAAGATAAATTACTAACTGCTGGTACAGAGGGAGAAAGGACCCCACCTGTGAAGGCTTACAATCTACAAGGGCGACGAAAGAGACAGGAGGTGAGGTAGACATGGTTGAGGGGTGGTGTAGCGGCAGCGGAGTTATTGTATGTTATAGGCTCCTGAAGAGATGGGTTTTTTTAGGTTGCTTTTGAGGCTTGTGAAAGTGGAGGAGAGTCTGATGTGTTGGGGCAGTGAGTTCCAGAGTATGGAGGAAGCACGAGTGAAGTCTTGGAGACAGCCGTTTGAGGAACTGATACGGGGAGAGCAGAGAAGAAGATCCTGTGAGGAGCAGAGATTGTGTGAAGGGAGGTTTCCGGAGATTAAGGCAGAGATGTATGGAGGGAAGAGGTTATGGAGAGCCTTGTAGGTCATGGTTTGTAACTTGAACTGAATTCAGTGGGCAATGGGTAGTCAGTGTAGGGATTGGGAGAGGCAGAAGAAAGGTGGATAAGAAAAGCAGCAGAGTTGAGGATGGTTTGGAGGGAAGTAAAAGTACTAGACAGGAAGGTATAGAGAAGGATGTTGCAGTAGTCTAGGTGGGAGATGACAAGGGCATGGACTGGCATTTTTGTAGTATTGAAGTTAAGGAATGAACGGATTCAAGAGATATTTTTCAGGTGGAGGCGGCAGACAGAGGTGTAAGGGCTTGGATGTGGGAATTGAAAGGTTATTCCAAGGCAGCGGTCTTGTGGGACCAGTGAGAGTGTAGAGGCATCGATGGTGATAGATCAGGTGGAGGGATAGAGTGGGACGGTGGAAAGATGATGTATTCCGTTTTCTCCACATTTAGTTCTAGAAGACGGAAGCAGCAGAAGGCGGATATGGACGATAGAGAGTCTGGGATCCGGAACAGCAGCGAGTTACCATCTGCATCAGAGATGTAAAGTTGGGTGTCAGTCCAGTGTACAGAGACAACACAAACAAAAACAAAGGGATGGAGGCGGCGCCTGGCTGAGGCGAAGCAAATCACATCCGGACCGAGAATGCTTGATAGGAGAAATCTTTAATTCAAACTGGATAGTACAGCAGTACTCAAGGCTAAAAGTCCGGGTGCAACCCGGTCTGACACGTTTCGAGCCGGTGGGCTCTTGATCACAGTAATATAAAAATGGGACAACACTTGCTTCCAGCTTTAGCTTACTATTCCCATATTGTGGTTTACTGTGAGATCTGTCAGACATGATCTAGGGGAAACACGTCAAAACAAAATGTTTTTGGTTTGGTTACTATTGAATTGGATTTCCTTTTTTAATATATTTTAGTAATGTTTGTTGGATATTTTTAATTTTTTAAGGTTACTAGGGTTGTTCTATTAAGCTTGAAACTGAAATATTCTATACATACATACTTAGTCACATTATTATGAACACTTCCTACTTATGACATTGGCTGGATGAAGTTCATGAAGAAAGTCACATGGCATGAGCTGGCTTGGTGGGTATCTGAGGTCTGTGATAGGTTGTCTGCAAATATCCCTTGTTGCTGTGATGAGTAAAAGGGGACATTTATCAGAGTTGCAAAAAAGGTGGCAGTATTTCTGAAACTGCAGTTTATGAACTGTTCCTGTGCTTCTATGGTGAAAGTGGAGCATCATATGCCACTGATGTGAAAAGTGAATATTGGCTGTGAAGGTGGACTCATGGGCTGCAGTGGAGCAGCTCACCTCCAAGATAAACAAAAAAATAGTTCAGCAAACCCTGCTGGGTTCTGAAGCAGATGGCTGGTCACTGTACTTCTGCTAACCAAGTTGTATCTGCAGAAATGCTTCAATTTTCACTGCAATATCAGAGTCGGGCCGCTGCAAAGGGTTGCCTTTCTGATGAGTCACATGTTCTCCTTCATCAACCAGATGGACATTGGTGCGTCAGACGAGACACTTTAGAGAAAAAACAATCTGCAACTATTGCTGGAAGAACACAAGCTGGAGGTGGCAGTGTTATGGCCTGGGGAATGTTTTCATTGCATTCTCTGGGCCACCTATCCATGTGAAAGACACTAAACTGATTTGGATATGTATCCATTCTTGCAGTTAACGTACACTAATACATTGCCAATTGCCTTCCCTGCAGCATACAGGGATTTTTCAGAAAGACAATGTGACATGTCACACAACTTAAAATGTCCAACACTGCCTGAAAGAGCATGACCAAGCCTTTCAAACTACCCTGGCCCCCCTAGTGTTCTAGACTTGAATTCAATTGAGCATGTGGGTTACCACTTTGATTGTCATGTTCACTCTATGGATCCCCCCACACACTCTCCAGTAGCTGTGGGATGCAGTCAGCATGGCTCCAGATACCTGTGACCAGGACCTTACTGAGTCAGGCTGCTTTCCCTTCTGCACATGGCGATTACGCTGGATATTAGCATGTGGTCATAACAATGTGACATGACTAATAGATTTTTTTTTTCTCATCTAATTATGTTATTTAATTGTAGATCTTGCCTGGGCTGCTCAATTAAGCTTAGGAACTTCCTAAAATGAACGGGAATGGTTGACCTCTTTGGGAGAGTGTTGTGGACATGCTTTGTGACTTATAAAGAGGTCAATATGCAGGGAGGGGAGGATGGCGGGCTGTGACCACCATCTATTGTTAACTGGTTCCTGTGTTATCCATACATTGGTGTCTCCTTTGACTATGTCTCCATAGCACTGGCTTCTGGTCATATTTTTTTTTTTAACAATTTTTATTGAGAAGTGATATATAACATGTATTATACATCATATAACAATGCCATATATTATAAAAAGTACATTTTTTCCTTCCTAGTTTGGACATTACATATGATCCAAAGAAAGACCATGGTTTTGCACTTCTCATATTTTTTACAATAACAAAACTTTAGTAAAACTTGTGAAAGTCCAGTCTGCAAAAAATGACATGACATCCCTTCGTACCATAACTTCTGGACTTTCATCCTTATCACATAACCTCTGTAAATGACTATGTACCTGTTACATAAATTCTGTACCCTCTCTATCTCACAAATGGTTTCCCCAGATTTTTCTTCCTATATGGTAAGACCTCTACAAATCCCACCCCTCTCGTCAGCAATAGAAAGCCCAGATAATGTCTCCTCTCAGCCTATATCTCCTACCCCCAATCTGCCCAGAGAACCCGACAGTTTTTCCAACAAATAATAGGAGGTCGCACTAAAATGATCCATTAAATTGCCGATTTCCTCATCTGTAAAGGTGCCAATAATAAAACCCTTCACTTTTGAAAAAACATTTTTTGTCAGTTTGCTTTTGTTATTTTCCGCATCTAATCTGTCTATTATTAGTAATCTCCTAATTGTTTCATCCACCTCCTTCAGACTGGGTGTGCTTTCTTTTAACCAGTGGCGCAGGGTGCACTTTTCGCTACCATCAACGTAATGTGCACTTCTTGGTTATGAACTAATTCTTGTGCGTTACCCTCCTCATCCTCTGTTACTGGGGTGTAGTGAAAGATTGTGTAGATAGGGTCCCTAGGCACATTGATGTTCCAAACTGTCTTTATACCCTGCAAAATGTCTTGCCATATTTTAACTTTAGCTGTGTAGACATAGCCTTGCCGTGTAATCCAGATGTGATGATAACGAGGAAGTGATTTCTAAAGAACAAGAGCTATCAGCTAATGTTTGAGCGCAGTGAAAACTAAGATATTTTTTGTAGATAGCAATGTGGATAATTAAAAAAAGAATTTTTTTTCGATAATTAAAAAAATATGTTTAACATAAAAACTTGTAATAGTAATAGGTCGCTTTCTGGTGAAATCTTACTTTTAAAGAGAAGCGGAGACCGATCCGGACTTGTCTGTATTGAGGGTAACTACATCCAATAGAGTGCGCTGTGGAGCTCCTCAGCTCCTTTCCCATAAGCCTTTGCTTTATGCAAAACAGTCAATGCGGTCTGAAAGGCGCGTAAATCCTCAATTTATTGGTGGCTCTCCCCAAAGAGAGATATTCCCCCTTCTTGGTAAATACAAATATTTTTCCCTGTGAAATAACAATTCTGGAGCATCTTTTACTTTATCTCTGTGTTGTGCTGTTCTTCTGTTATTTCTCCTACAAAATGTATTAATGAATCTGTCAGAGGGGTGTTACCAGTTGGGGGGTGTCCTTGCAAGGTCTGGCATTGTCCACGCCCCTTTGAAAACTGGAATGGTAACACCCAGCTACAGATTCAGTAAGAAGTTTATATTAGGAATAACAGAGGCAGAGCTATAAGAGAATATGCTCCAGAATTGTTATCTCTCACAGCACAATGGTGTTACAAGATGCTGGTCAGCCCACAGCAGCCCTCAGTGGGGCAGGTTTACTACGGCTATTACATTAAAGCAGTGGCTTCCACCTTATTTATTATATGTTTTAGATACTATTTGTACTATGATGAACAAGGGGGCTTAGCTTAATTTGCAACACTATGCACTAAAAATGCACTTATATAAGTACTTACATAGGTATTGGCATAAACTGAATCAACCAATAGGGGGGAGAATATTAGCCATCAGTGCCTAATTTATAATACAGCCTAAGCCACTGTGGTGAGTATTGCAAAGACTAAGTTTACGCTTTCTAAGTATTAGGGTGAGTTCACACAGCATTTTTGTGCTGCACAATGTTGCGTACCACCAACGCACTCGTTAACGCTGTGGAAAGTATGCACTTACAAACATGCAATGACCCAAGACAGACCCCTGCCTCGTACACTCCCCTATTTATCGGTGTGTAAGCGCTGCAGAGAATTACCATGTCAATTATTTTACGGTGCGTATGGTACGATTGTAATTTCATTGTCATCTGAATGATGATGGTGATTTTACACAACACAGTGCTGTACTTGGACAATGTTTTTAGCATGTTTGCGTTGCATACTTCAGCACAAATAAACTCCGAAGTACACGCGCAAATACACTGTGTGGTCATACCCTTAGACAGTCTTACCCTAGTACATACAGTGGGGAAAAAAAGTATATAGTCAGCCACCTAGTTCTCCCACTTAAAAGATGAGAGAGGTCTGTAATTGACATCATAGGTAGACCTCAACATGAGAGACAACATGAGAAAACAAATCCAGAAAATCACATTGTCTGATTTGGAAAGAATTTATTTGCAAATTATGCTGGGAAATAAGTATTTGGTCACCTACAACCAAGCAAGATTTCTGGCTCTCACAGATCTGTAACTTCTTCTTTAAGAGGCTCCTCTGTTCTCCACTCATTACATGTAGTAATGACACCTGTTTGAACTTATCAGTATAAAAAGACACCTGTCCAGAACCTCAAACAGTCACACTCCAAACTCCACTATGGTGAAGACCAAAGAGTTGTCGAAGGACACCGGAAACAAAATTGTAGCCCCTGCACCAGGCTGGGAAGACTGAATCTGCAATAGGCAAGCAGCTTGGTGTGAAGAACTCAACTGTGGAGCAATAATTAGAAAATGGAAGACCTACAAGACCACTGATAATCTCCCTCGATCTTGGGCTCTACTCAAGATCTCCCACTTTGGGGTCAAAATTATCACAAGAACAGTGAGCAAAAATCCCAGGACCACATGGGGGGACTTAGTGAATGGCCTGCAGAGAGCTGGGACCAACGTAACAAAGGCGACCATCAGTAAAACACTACGCCGCCAGGGACTCAGATCCTGCAGTGCCAGACGTGTCCCCCTGCTTAAGCCAGTACATGTCCGGGCCCGTCTGAAGTTTGCTAGAGAGCATTTGGATGATCCAGAAGAGTATTGGGAGAATGTAATATGGTCAGATGAAACCAAAGTAGAACTGTTTTGTAGAAACACAACTTGTCTTGTTTGGAGGAGAGAAAATGTTGAGTTGCATCCAAAGAACACCATACCTACTGTGAAGCATGGGGCTGTCAACATTATGCTTTGGGGCTTTTTCTATGCAAAGGGACCAGGACGACTGTTCCATGTACATGAAAGAATGAATGGAGCCATGTATCGTGAGATTTTGAGTGTAAACCTCCTTCCATCAGCAAGGACATTGAAGATGAATCGTGGCTGGGTCTTTCAGCATGACAATGATCCCAAGCAATATTAAACACGCTCCCTTTGTATTCCCCCCTTTTTTTTTTTTTTTTTTTTATTTGTATACACCTGATTGGTCTCTGTGAGCTTTCCAATCCTCACATACTTATACGTATTCAGCAATGACCAAACTAGATATCACTTCCATCTTTTAATAACTTGTACGTTTACAACATATAGACAACATGTCTTAAAGTGCATAGACAAAAAGGTGTAATACTTATCACGCAACAGCGTAGTCCATCTTTTAAATGTCCTAAAAAGGTAGAAGAGGAATAGCTGGAAGCTCGGAGCCATCCGCACACCTGTGCGACGTTTCGAAGACTACGTTTTTTCAAGCATTCGCAGTTAGGCGAGTATACTCTTTAAATACTCTTCCATAAAACAGACAAACATATTATACACACACTTTCATACCCAATTTTCCGTTTAATCCCTTCGAGCTTAAAGCATCTATCCAGTGTGCTTCCCTTTTTAGCAGATACTCACTCATTATTAGGTATATTTGTTTTAGCTTTAACCCTTTCCAGCACGCACCACTTCCAAGCACGCCAGGGCAACAAAGGAGTGGCAAGAAGCATTTCAAGGTCCTGGAGTGGTCTAGCCAGTCTTCAGATATCAACCTCCCTTTGGAGGGAGTTGAAAGTCTGTGTTGCCCAGCGACAGTCCCAAAACATACTGCTCTAGAGGAGATCTGCATGGAGGAATGGGCCAACATACCAGCAACAGTGTGTGCTAACCTTGTGAAGACTTACAGAAAACGTTTGACCTTTGTCATTGCCAACAAAGGATTTATAACAAAGTATTGAGATGAACTTTTGTTATTGACCAAATATTATTTTCCCATATTTGCAATAAATTTTTCTAATCAGACAATGATTTGTTTACTCATTTTGTCTCATAGTTGAGGACTACCTATGTATGCAAATACGGCCTCATCTTTATGTGGGAGAACAGGCACAATTGGTGGCTGATTGAAGATACTTTGTATTCCCCACTGTGTCCATGGTCTGCTGTACAATGCTGATGTTTTCTAGGTCGCACAAGGCCGTTCTGTGAAGGTCCTGTCGCCGCTCTGGATGGAGCATGTGCTGTTCCTTCACGGCTCGCTCTGTCTGCTTCCTGCGCCCGGTAATTGTCCCCGAATTCTCTTATTTGTCACAAGTGTGTGCAATCAGGAAATGGCGTGATGCTGATTAGAGCGCTCCTGAATTAATGTCACGCACCCTCGGAGGAGAGGTCGTACAGCCTTAGGCTCTGTCTACACTGCCATCAGAAAAATCCGTTTTTCCAGCGTTGTTTCGTTTTCATAAAAACGCTGGTAAAACGATCGTAATCATCTTCCCATACTTCTATTGTAAAACGCCCGGTAGCTACACTGAGCTTCTTTTTTCTGTAGTTTTTTTCCGTGGTCGTATTTGGCAAAGCACTAAAAAACGCCAAGCAGGCAGAAATTTACTACAGGTTCTATGCAAGCGCACGGACGTTTTGGCGGTTTTCGCTGCGTTTTTGCCGCGATTTTTCTTTTTTTTTTTTTTTTTTTTAATTCAGGAAAGGTTTTATTGAACGACTGTCAAACAGGCATAAAGGCATACAGAATCCAAATTGGCTAAGATAATCCAGAGACAGTATGAATAAACAATGCAAAGGTTCAGCAACAATTAAATGAAACATCAGTCCAAAATGTTAATGACGATGAATGTCATCCAAACAGGGCCAAGACAGATAGTACCAATCCAGGGGCAATCGATCTAAGTGACCAAAATACCTGGACACAGAACAAAACGAAGACAAGACAAACTGCCACACACCACACCCAACACCACACAAAAAAAAAAAAAAAAAACAAAAGGAGGGGGGAGGCAGATGGATTTTGCCGCGTTTTCAATGAAAACTAGGAACCCAAGTCCCCATAGTGGTGTAACAAAGGAAATCTTATCAAATCTCATACAGTGTTTCAGTGTACCTTTTTTGTACTTTTGTAATAAAATGATCACGCTTTGTCGTAACGATTTTTTGCGCATTCATTTTTTCGTAAAAATAAGTTATTTACAGATTTTGCGTCAGAATCTGTTTTTTTTTACAGTTATGAGCTAAAATCCTTTTCTGAAACATATTTTGGCGCTAATAAGTTTTCTTGCTACTGATGCTGAAATCGTTTTTACAGATTTTGCGCCAGTGACTTTTTATATCATTTGCGCCAGATCCATTTTTTACGTTTTTTGGCACTAAATAATTTTTTTTTTAACAGATTTTTGGCGCTAATTAACGTTATCCTCGCTCGTGACGCCAAAATACGTTTTACGGATTTTGTCGCAAGAATCCATTATTTTACACGTTTGGCACTAAATAATTTTTTTAAGATTTGCCGCACACTAACGTTATCCCGCGACCCAAAATACGATTTTTTACGGGGATTTTAGGCGCAAGTAAACCGTTTTTTTACTTTTTTGGCAACAAAATAAATTTTTTACTAGATTTGTCCGTAATAACGTATAAGTCACTTTGACGTCAAATAAGTTTTTTTAAAGGATCTGGTCAAAATCCATTATTTGGTTTTTGGGGCAAAAATCCGTACTTTACAGATTTTGGCGCTAATAAAGTGATCTAGCTTTGACGCAATAAATAAATTTTATTAACGGATTTCGGCGCCAGCATCGTTTGTTTGACATTTGGGGCTTAGGTCCAATATCTTTAAAATGTTGGCCTAAAAAGATCTCGCTCTGACACTAAAAGATATAATTTTTTTTTACGAGAATTTGGCGCAATAATGCTTTTTTGGGAATTTGGCTTAAAATCCTTTTCTTTACAGATTTGATGCTATACAGGTATTGCTGTCATGAAAGTAATGGTGTTTTTGGATTTTGGTGCAAGAATCTGGTGCAAAATTTAATAAAGCAAAAGCAGCAGCTCACACAAAGGACAAGTGTACTCTAATGGCTACAGCTCCTACAGAAGTGACACATAACATGTAATCCACTGTAGGTGTAGCTTACATCCAATGCTTCATTGTGCAACATCAACGAGCAAAGATGTCAAAAAACGCTTCAAAAAACGAAAAAGCACAAGAACGGACGTTTTTCGCAGCTTTGACAGGCAGTGACAGAAAACTCAGATTCATGAACGTTTTTAGAATTAGTTTTCAGTCGTTTTTGTCACTCAGTGTAACATAGCCTAACGCAGAGACATAAAGGAGCTGTTCTGATAATATAGACTCCAGCAGCTATCCTAACAAACGATTGCTGCTTTTATCATCTCTGCCCGTGCATAGTGCTGCTCTTCTGATGTAGGAAGGAGTATTGTTTAGGGCTATTTAGGGCTAGTTTACACAGTTTGCACACGGCCGCAGGGGGACAGCTTTTCTCCGCGGTTTGCGGACGGAAGAATGAACATGTTCTATGTTTTTCGGACCGCCAGTGGTCTGAAAAACCGGCAGGCGGAAAACCTGTACACCAATGGCAAATCTGAAAACGACCACAGCTTTTGTGCAAATCTGCGGAAAAAAACCTGGTAATGCCACAATCCAGCGATGTCAAA
Source organism: Phyllomedusa bahiana (assembly GCA_025379985.1). Taxonomy (NCBI): domain Eukaryota; kingdom Metazoa; phylum Chordata; class Amphibia; order Anura; family Hylidae; genus Phyllomedusa; species Phyllomedusa bahiana. The sequence continues at coordinate 4,789 of JAODAL010036577.1, read as the reverse complement.
ATACTGTCGATATTGGATGGCATTTTGACATATGCTGTGTGGACTTCGCCAAAGGCTAGATCCACACAGCCTCGGACAAAAAAATGTCGGAAAGTCGACCATTTTTTTTCTGATGCACGGCCACGGTTTTCGTCACTGTATTTGAAAAAAACGCGGTCAGTTCTTTTTTTTTTTTGCCATCGGCCGATACAATTGATTGTATGGGAAACTGGACGACAAAACGCTGGAGTATTTAGCAACATGTTCCTAAATCCGGCAGCGCCAGGAAACCAGCAGAAAAAAAACAACCTGTAGACCTTTTTTCTTAATGTCTATGATGCCCATAGACTTTGAGAAAAAGTCTACACAGGGCTTTTAGAATCCTAAAGCCGCCGAAAATACGATGGTCTTGGTGTGCTGTGTGGACAGGCGCGAGCTCTGTGCTTCTGCTGTGTGTAGCCGACAGAGGAGCGATGCAGGTGTTGGGCGCTCACTCTGTACTTATCTGACTTCATATCTCTGTAAACAAGTCCCTTTGTGAGCTTCACTTTATGAGGGAGGAAAGCCATGGGTGTGGGTGCAGGAAGTAGTGAAGGCAGGGATAGAGTCAGGTTCTCCAGTTTAGAAAACCCATTTACATATCCCCGTTTTAACTTTTTTGGGGTCAGAGCCCCTCTTTTTCGGGATCTTCACCTTTTTGGCAGAGTGGAGAGTGTCTCTCAGGCTGGAGGACCAGTCCTGTCCTGCATTATACAGACAGATCATCAATTTCAAGGGACACTGTGTAATTCTCAATTTCCCCTGTGGTGGCGCTGCAGAGAAATGTTTTACTTCCTGACAGATTTCACCAACAAATTATGACTTTTTTGGTGGGGGCCCAATAAGGTGACGCGATGTGATCAGCTTATTGCCTGAGGACCCTTCTAAGAAGAAGGGATTGTCAAAAGCAGCAAATCTTGTAACCCTTTAATATGTATTGGGATATCTTTTTTCTTCATTTATAGGAAAATGCAGGGGCCGGGGCCCTTTTTGTTGGTTAAACTCTTTGGCGTCCAGGGAAAATCAATTTGATAAGTTACAAAAATTTAAACCCCCCCCCCATTTTATCCTGCGGGATAGTGGCCCGGGCCTTTTTCTTCATGTGACAGCTAGACTAGTCCCTTCCTATCCACTCGCCCAGTGTCCTAATCCTGCCCTGTTTGGCTGTCACTTTTTGAAAATAGCTATACATGCCCTGTCCCTGCCCACTGGAATGTTCCAATGTTGACAGCAGGGATCGCCTTAGTCCTTCCCCCAGGTCAAGGCAAGGGCTTAATGAACGTAAATCGGGGATTCAGGGAAACCCTTTAGGGTCCCCGACTGTTTTTTGGAAAACGTATTCTTAATAACCCACCAACTGCTGAACAGTCAGTACTGATGTGACACTAAATATCAAATCTCATCCTATACCCAAGAGCCTTATGTCCTTCAACCTGCCCCAACCGGACCCCGCCTGCAGCATCCAGAGGCTCATGGTGCCCATAGGGTTTAGGGCAAGACCATACATATTCATTGCTCAGGAGCCCATGAAAGCTGAGTAACACCCCCTGTGGGCAGCTTCCAACCCTGCGCTGCCCCGGGGGGGGCCCCAGAGGAGCGATTTCCTGGGGCCACCAAGGGGGCCGAAAACCTGGGGGCCCCCCAGTGGAGTTTTATTTTTGGGGGGCCCCCCCGAGGAGCAGATTCCTGGGGGGCCCCCCCACCAGTGGAGCCGATTCCTGGGGCCCACCAGTGGAGTTTATTCTTGGGGCCCACCAGAGGAGCAGATTCCTGGGCCCCCAGGGGATTTTTTTTTGAGCCCCGCACCAGGGGGCCCATTCCCGGGGCCCCCCCAGGGGAGCCGATTCTGGGGGGCCCCCAGGGGGGCCGTTCCTGGGGCCCCCCCAGGGAGCCCATTTCTGGGGACCAGGGAGCCGATTCCTGGGGCCCACCAGGGGAGCCGAGTCCTGGGGCCCACCAGTGGAGCCTATTCCTGGGGCCCACCAGTGGAGCTGATTCCTGGGGCCCTCCAGTAGAGTTGATTCTTGGGCCCAACATTAGAGTTGTATTTTTGGGGCCCTCCAGTGGAGATGATTGCTGGGATCCACCAGAGGGGTTGATTCTTGGGGTCCACCCTAAAGCTACTGCACCTACACTTGCACTCTGCCTCTCTTTCTTTGACTTGCTCCCTAAAAGGCAGTCCAAGGGCCCAACGGGGTTTTTCCCTTTTCCCCTTAGTCTTGGGGTGCCTGTGGGAGCTTGATGATACAAAACATCAAACACATATAGCTAAGGGCTTGCTGATTTAAACTGAATCGCCAACCCCTGATTTTTGGTATAGGTTTTGGTTTTTTTATCGAGGGGGCCCGGTGAAAAGTGGGCACGGGGCCGCGTGAACTGTCCGCGCTATTGGCAGGTATGACATCCCCCGCCCCCGACAATCACACACCTCGCCAGCCCCCTCTTTTCCTGTTTCAGTGCATGGGTGGGCATGGGGCCCCGGGGCGCCAGACTAGTCTGACTGAGAGCATCTGCCTGACTTCCACCATCAGTCACTTTGCAGAAGATCTCTGTGACCATGAAGTCGACCTTCATAAACCGTTTCCCAGTAGAGGAAGTATTATGCCCCGGCCATGTGTCAAATGGGCTTCAAAAAAGAACTTGCTAAGGTACCAGAGCCTTGTGGTCATGTGATTACTGTGTCCTCTAATACTCTAGTGAGTGCAATCCAAGTATTTTGTCATCATGTCCACAACTAATTAACAATAATGCTACATCATGTCATATACTCCAGTCACAGCCAGAGCCGCAGTCACAATTCTACCAATACATCACATCTTACATTACAATGATATCCAAAGCTGCAGTCACAATTCCATTGTTATAATTCTATTGTCACGTAATCTGATAACCAGAAACACATCTTGCACAATGCAATACAGCTTCAATTTGTCTATTTAGAGCCAACATACACTCCTCAACATTAAAATTACAACACCAAGGAGGATAAGCTGTAAGGTTATACAAATCAAGGAAGTGGCGGGTGTCACGAAGATCTGCAAATGACGACATTTCAATCTGTGACATGGGGAGGGGAAAAAAGTCGGAATGAAATCAAAGAAATTAAAAACTTTTAGACACATGAAACTACAAATCAGATCAAGTTTCACAAAACGATTGTGCAATTCCTCCTGTTCACTGACAGATCTGTTATTACCAGTTGACGCAAATTAAGAGGGACAGAACCCTTGGACAGAGACAGGGCCGGACTGGGAATAAAAATCAGCCCTGGCACAAAAACCCCCCGCACCCACATACAATAACCTTTAAAAAAATTTTTTCCTTGTTCTCGCACCCCGCCACTTTCTAAAATAAACTCAATATAAAATGCTTTTCACACAGATGTTTTTATGTGTTTTTGGTCGGTTTTGTGCGGGAAAGGGAGAATAGTTAATGTGAACATTTTTTTACAAAAAAAAACACCAAAAATGCTCTTGTGAGAGCCCCCCAAAACCCAAGCAAGAAAGAAACCCGGGTGCAGAGAAACCCCTCATCAGAGTAATTTTGCCCTTTTTCTTTACAGTCCCGGGACAAGCCCCACTGACACTCATAAGCACCAACTTAACCTACAACCAATCAAAACACCAGTATCAGGTCACCATCACATAACACAGCACTGACCAACACAGAAGTAAATTTACCCCTACACGGGGACTCACAGGAGACCCCATCTCTGATGGGAGTTGTTCTCTTTCCTTTTCTTCTTCTGCCAAACCTCCAGACGTCATCCCCGATGAGTCGTTCCCTTCCATTTCTTTTTTCCGTCCGTACAGCATGCAGTGTTTTTCTTCTGTGGCCACTATCATCTCTGTAAATTTTTCCACAAATACATCTTTTACTCCTTTTTTCCAGCACTTTCCTATCGATTCCCCAAACAGCGTTTTGTTTGAACCCAAAAATTAGAAATTAAAAAATGTCAGATAAGTGGCTGTAAAAAAGGTAATCAGCCCGGTAGCTAGGGGGCCCCAGTAACTAGCCAGTTTTGGGCCCGTAAATTTTGCCCGGGAGGGCCATAATTAGCCCGGTAGGGCCGAGTAATTAGCCAGCTAGGGCAGTATGTGGGAGTCAGGGCCAGTATTAGGCAGTCAGGGCCAGTATGTAGGGAGGCCCGGCCAGTTGTAGGGAGGCAGGGGCCAGTATGTAGCCAGGGGGCCCGTATATAAAAAGGGCCACTTATAGGGAGAAGGGCAGGATATAGCAGACAGGGGAGGCATATAGTAGACAGGGCAGGGATAAGCAGACGGGCAGGGGATTAAACTAGACAGGGCAGGCATACGTAGAAGGGCAGGTATAACTGACAGGGGAGGGATAAGCAGCAGGGCGGGTATATAGCAGACAGGGCGGATAACGCTAGACAGGGCGGGAATAGCTAGGAAAGGGCAGGTATATAGCTGGACAGGGCAGGATACAGTAACAGGGGGGTAATAGCTAGACAGGCAGGGATACAGTAGACAGGGGGGTATATAGCTAAAGGGGAGGTATACATAGACAGGGCGGGATATAGCTGCAGGGGAGGGGAACGGTAGACAGGGTGGGATATAGGAAAGGGAAAGGGTGGATATGCTAGCAGGGGAGGGGATCAGGTGACAGGGCCCGGGGGAATAGCAGCAGGGGGAGGTAACAGGGTAAAGGGCTGGTAAAACAGCTAGCAGGGCAGGTATTTCAGGTAAAACAGGGGGTAACAGGTAGCAGGGCTGTTGCTGCAGGGAGGTATAAGGTAGACAGGGGGTAA